>DWDX01000570.1:0-25216 GCA_018245675.1 Agara michaeli
AGAGGAGGTTATGGAGCAACATATAGGCTACTTTTTATTCTAGAATTTATTTACGGCGGTATTTACGCTGGAAAAACTTTGTGAGACATTCATTTCTAGGCGAGTGAAGCCACTGCCAAAGGTAGTCCTTCATAAAGCAAACTATCCAAATAACAGGCCTTGCCTTGCTACCATACAAAATTAATCTGCCTGTGTGACTGTAGGTTCATTGATTTCTACATATTTGTACATTATTTTGATTCCAGTGTCAGTTGGCATTTGGTGCATATGGATTTTTAGTGCATAATATAGCATATTGGTGCATATGGAGAGTAAAATTGTCACTCTCTTTTTACAGTAGTTTTAGTACATCATAAGGAAATGTTCTTTAATGTAGTGAAAAAGTTTTACGTACTTCCCTTGAAAGACCAGAATCCCATTAACAAGTCCTTCCAGGCATAGTAAGTCATAACGATTGGCTGGGATATCTATTCTGTACAATATATCTTCTGATAAGCCTGTACCCGCCTGTTCACCTTGCTCCTTCATTAACATTTGTTTTTCTGTTGTCTGAAGATAATAGATGATAAAATTAATTAACACAAAATAAATTTGATTTCTAAAAGAAATTAATTTTGGTGGGGTTCAAGGACAACGTAATATTCCTTTTACTACTACTTCAAATATATAATCAATTTTTTTTTATTGACACAAAACACGTTTTTCATTCTGGGTACTACCATAAACAGGCACCTGTTTATTGTAATAACCTTAGGTACTTTATAGTATATTCATTATAGTTTTATTCTTACACTGCTGCCTCATCCCAAATTAGGCAGAATGTGTACTATATTACCAGACAACTAATAAAATACATGTGTCTAAATACATACTTATATAGATAAACTTACAGCCAAACAGAAGTCAACAGAACAACCGATGCTCAATATGAATATTTGTCCCGAGTGGGAATAAAACTTGTAACACACAGTTTAGCAGTAACCACTGTACCTAACATGTCACTCAGTGCCCATGCTGTGAGAATTTTCTATCAGCTGTTCAACAACTTATTGTTAGTCATTTGGTGATGTACACAAAGTAAGTGGCTATGAGTATAAATATTCTGGAGAATGATCAGTGAGGGTGAAACCAACTGAGATAAACGTTTACTTACAACTTCATCCAATTCCAATCCAAATTCAAAGCATAAATCTTGGAATTCATCATCGGCTGCAAAAAGTATTATTAAAATGTGTTATAAAAAACTTTTCCAGCTTTTCCAGCTGTAGGACGTATTTTATACATTTTAAAACTACAACATATTGCTAACTGATGGATTTGGGTAAAGATAAACTGATTCTATTCCTCTATAATTTCTCTATAATATGTGTTAAACCCAGTATTTTTTATATTTACTATAATAGATTTTTTGTACTTTTAAAAAAGGTTAGGTTATTATTTTATTTGAGTCTAAAACGTTGGAAACATTTTACTTACTATATGTTTTGCCAAGCGCTGTGAAAAGTACGTCTCGTTTTACTGATATAGTTGGCATTCTACAGTGAATTAATATAATATCCTACAAAAAATTTTTAAATTGAAATCAATCACTTTATTGATATAAATTTCTAATACGCCGATGCAACAAAAAATACAAGTTATAGGTTATAATAGCCGTCAGATATAAAGTGTCAGTGGTCGTGTCAATTATTTAATGAAAGTTCATTTTACGTTACCTTCGATATCGTCCATCGTGTTATTTATGTTAAATAAAATAATGTTGCCCATTTAAAAAGTTGATATCATGTCGCCTATAGATAATGGTCTATAACCTAATCTAAGCATCTTTATTATGATTATACCAGACTGACTTGTTATTTTATTTATTTGCATTAACATTTCTGACGTTTTCTATTTGGCCAGATGATCAAATCAGCAAGAGTGGTTAAATCATTGTCATTTATATAATTTTCCTTAATTAACTAGTTCGACAGTATTCTTAGACCGATTTATATTGCTAAATGGGCTTATGTCAGATATATATTAACGCGGTCTACTCGTATTATACTATATACTTTTTAATAACTTCTCAATATATACCTAGGGTACGTTACAAAGCAAATTATATCATTTCATCCTAAGAGTACACAGACTTTATGCAGCCTTAACAACATACATTGTAAGTATTTATAAGATATAGTTTTATTTGTTTATTTACACGCAGTAAGCAACATAACGTAACGTGAGCTGGTCATATCTGCCGAGGAACCGATAACCGTTGGGGTAAACGAGTTCTTGAGTGGAGACCGCGACTCGGCAAACGTAGTGTAGGACGCCCTTTGGCTAGGTGGGATGACGACCTGCGAAAAGCTGCGGGCAAACGTTGGATGCGGCAAGTCAAGGACAGGCCGAATTGGCACATTTTGGGGGAGGCCTATGTCCAACAGTGGACTAAAACAGGCTGACGACGACGATGATGATGATGATGATGATGAAGCAACGTAAATAAAGTACGTTTGTAAGTTACGGGAGAGAAATCTTCAAAAAGGTAATGCGGTTCTTTGGAAGGAACAACCATAATGTGGGATTTTTACTGCACTAAAATGGATAGACACAGATAAGGATCTGTGACCTTCATCTGCGTTGTTGGAGGACTCCAGAATCTCCGTACGTAGCACATTTCTGCACATATACATAGCACATATTTTGGCTTTTCGAGGGATTTCATCCCATTCCTTGTGTTTAGAATGGTGAGTGCAGCGACCCCGCAAAGGACGACTTGTCTGTAATCCTTCGCGGGGTCGCTGACTGGATGGGTTGAGCTTTCACTCTGGCCGTCCACAACACCGGAAATCTCCTTTTAGTCGTCTCTTACGACAGGCAAGAGATATCATAGCTGTATTATGGTCCCGAGTTACAGGGACAGCTACCCAGCCCCTGCGGCTGCATTTCTGATATAGTCTACACATTTTTTTTTAAATTGTAACGACACAATGTATGTACAGACTATCCTATCCTATAATATTCACAGGTAATAAATACTTAATATATGTGCTCTTATTTCAAATTCTAAACTCAAATACAAAATATCATGCAAATTTAATTATTAACCAATTGAAAGTATTTTGATTAGGTATTTTATATTATACTGTATTAATTTATAGTACAACCTCGAAATATTTTGTAACAGCAATACTGCTTTGATCACGTGACTCGTAGTCTGGGTTTTGCAAACGGTGAGTGGAGTGCCTTGTCATCAGTCCTTTGAGTTTTTGGATGATTTTCTTTGGAATTCTTATTCTAAGTGAGTAATTTTTGAAGAAAATTATTAGTTTAGCATGTACAAGTTTTGTTGTGGTGTTTTGTTGTGATCGTGAAATGTGCTTTCATATGACGAAATTGTACCTTGTTCCGTGACTAGTGTGATATGACGCCATTTTCTTCGTGAATGCCAATTATCGAAGTTCTTCAATATTTTCTTTGTTTCTGTTCCACAATAAAACATTTTAATCAACAGTTTTTAAATACAAAGTGCCTTATATTTTACTTTAAGTGAAAATACAGTGTGCAGCCCAGGGTGGCTATGCACCTACGTTGAACTATTACACGCATTTATGCATGACACCACCTTCAGGAAGGCGTACATGCATATTAGGTACAATATTTTCATTTCCTTGTCTTCGCTTACAAAGTAGCTTGTAGAATTGCTTTTTAATGTAGAGAAGTAAAATTAGTTGTACGTACTGTGTCACTCCTTTGAAATTATGGCTAAATTAAAAAACTGGCACGTTTCAAAAAGTGCTTACTTACCCTCGTTCAGCCGCGTTAATATCAATGCTCGAGATCATTCTTACTAATTCGTCTATACCGTCACGTCATGTCAAATTGAGATCTATAATTGTACGTAACGTTACGCCCGTTCGCTTTTGTTGCCACTACAATGTTTTTTATGGTGTGGTTATTTCAATTGTATAAGTAAAATTGAATGATGATATAGAAGACCATGTCAAATATTGAAGTATAGTCTTGATGATATTGTTATTCGTTACGGTGCAACTCATTGATGTATGTGACTGTTTTAGAAATTTGTTCTTTTTACATCCTGTGCACCAAGTTGCATTTTTTTTATTGCTGATATATTTTTTTTTTTGAAAATTTACCATTGGAATTATACTATTGGCACCTAAAAGTATAGTGTATGTATATATACATGTATAATATATATTGACAGCACAATTTTTTTTAACTGTAACATTTGGCTAAACTCTTGTCTGACTTTATGTGTGTTATGTGAGGTGTAGCTCAGTAAAATATTGGATAAGAAAATACTAGCTATTAATGCCTAGCCCTAACAATCTGAATTATTTAATGTTGTATCCTTCTTTAGTATAAGTTTTATTGAATTATGTTATATTTAATGTGGAACTGTGACATCATGGTTTTGCAGCGATCTTTAAAGTTCTGATAAAACATGTACTATTGAATTAATTCTGGGTTGCAAATGAGTAATCACCACTGAGTAAATCTATCGGCTACAGTATTTAACTATTGAGTAGTGTTCTTAAATGGATTTATGGCAGTCACAACTGTAAAGCAATGTAGAAAAATTATGTTAAATTCATCGTACTAATTAAATAGACATGTAAACGTGATATTACACTTTAGGAATGACTTCTCTAGGGGTTGCTTATAATTGTATTTTATGAACCTGTTTAGATGCATCTTACAAAACTGAAATTGCTAAAATATGGCTAGGAAATAGTTAGCCAGTGTTGTATATTTATATTAAAGCGGTTCTAAACAGAAGCAGTCAGATTTTGTCAAATACTTCAGCATACTACTATTTCCTATAATTAAGTAGTACTTTGTTTACTGTGATGTTTCAAGTCATAAAATAGTAGTTATGAGTACAGTATTCTACTCAGGTGGTAACCCTGTTATAAAATTATTTTTCTAAGGCAAATGCTAAGTGACATCTATATTGCAGCAACAAATATTATACAGAAATAACTTACAGTTCTTACTCCTATCAGTTGTAGGTTAACAATGACATGGTATGATTGAAGTTCATGGGTCACTTGTCTGCAATTAATACTATGTGTTCAAGTCTGACTCGCTCAAGATTGGTAAATCACAAGGAGTACTTGTTTAATCAATGTCAAGTGATACATTTTGCTTCATCTGTATGTCCAAAGCATAAAGCTTGTCTTGATATTTGGATACACAAAAATCACTGAATTGGCTGTTTACATATATGGCTTTCACGAGAAAAGAGTCCTAATGAGCGCTCTCCAGCTAGAATACATTTTGTTATACTTTCTGTATTATTCTGAACTTGCTGTTATTTTTCTTTGTGTAAAATTGTTAATTTTTTTTCAAGTAATACATATTTAATGACATTGTTGTTTCACTTCTCTACAGATCACTAATGTTGTTTTCTTATCTTGTAGGTGGTGTAACCATTCATTGTGATGCCGTTGGATGCTGACCTCAACCGCACAGAAGTGGTGTCGCCTGGTTGTGAGCTGAAGGGCCTCCGCACTTGGAAAGACATTTGTTTGGTACGGAATTCGCTTTTTCAACATCAGGTATGTACATACCGCTTCATCCTCATTGTTCATCTTGATTGCAATTGTAAATGTTGAAGAAAAACATGAGGGAGTAGGATTTTTTTATATCATTTCTGATCTTAATGTTGCTTGACTTTCATCATACTAATATTACATTTAATTTTGGCCTGGGATTCCTAGTGGAATTGTGAAATTGGGTGGTTCATATAGCATGGTGTTATTTTGCAGATGTGCACATTTTTTGGGATGATTAATTTATTTCATTTACATCGCTATGTGGATACAATTTGGTGTTAGCTGCTACTGACTACTATATTTTCTTAATTTTTAGTACCAATGTCAATGTGGCCAAGATATATAAATTGCTTTCATTATTTGTCACAGTAATATTATTCCACTGCTGATTAAAATTACTTTTGTCATTATATATTCCTCACATGTTCCTTTCATAATGACCAATGTAAGTAGTTATTTATAATAAATTGACTATGTTTACATTACTTGCATGTAGGTTATATTTCTCAGTGCTTTGTCTGGATATTTGGAAACAAGACAAAGAGAGATGCTTGCATGGTCCTTTTGTTACAATCACAAAGGACTGCAAACATGTTTATTACTTGTCATCAGGATAGAATTAACAGCTGGATTAAAATTAAAATTAGTTTTCGTCCACCTTTGTTATCATTCAAATTTACTAATGGAATTTATGCACGATTATTACCTTATAACTTATTACTCTGTAGACAACTGTTTTCTTTCAATATGTGTATGTTGTATGAGGTACTGTTTATATGACATGGCCCTAACGTTACTACAAATTGACAAGGCTGCCTGTAGTCTTGGCTAATTTCTTTTAGTACAATTAATGTTTCAACCTTAACCAGTGCCAAGTATGTTGGCTGTCAATGGTGCCGACCGAAATCACGTGTCATGTATAGTTTGCTACAGTTATATATTTATCGAGATATACTTCGTATTTCTCTTCCACGTGTTCTCATTCCATTGACCTTCCGCAAACGTCTTTGTCCATTGATTGGCGCATGTTCACAGTCATTGTAGGTTTTGGTTGTCATTTTTTTTACACTGGTAGCGTTGGTTATGGAATAAAGGTGTAGAGTTGTTTTTCGGTGTCGGCGATTTCGGGAAAGTAAAGAAAGTCTCAATACGGTGTGGGAAGCGCGTGGCTCGTCAGCGGAGGTCAGCGCCCCGGCCCAGGACTAATTTTGGGGAGATCGACGACTCGTGCCGTCGTCGCGGCTTTGTCCACGTGCATCGTCTACTATCGTATTCGCTGCCAGTTTGCTTATAATTTGTGGTTTCAGCTTTTTTCAAACTATACTTCACATAACCATTATTTTTATTTTTTTGGTCACATATTTGGATATTTTAAGGAATGTTTTATTTTATTTTAGTAAGATAACAAATATCTCAACTTTTATTTCCATAAATATCATTGCCGCAATGAATGGCGATAATAATATTTAACGATGATAATAAATATTAGAAGTGGACGATGACGTCATGTTAGAATGCAGTTATAATTTAAGAAAGCGATGATTCATGCAACGTTCAGTGTTCATGTTATGATTGAGTCATCGACCCTACCGAGTAATTTCTAATAGTTCAATTTAGGTCTCGTAATGTTTAATTTTTTTGGTGGAAAATCTCGACTACGCGATTCGTTCTCGTGTATCTTCATGTACACATATACGATCGGGAGAGTGTAGTTCTGCGTCAAGATAACGAGTGTGGGTTTATCAGCTCTCTGGCAGTGGCTTGTTTGTATTGGTAAGTGCGTGAGCGTGTGAATAGAATGACGCGAATAATGGCTGGCGGGCAGCGGTCGCGATGCCCGATCTGTGCGGAGCTGCGGTGGAGCGCGGGGCTTGTTCAGTTCACGCCGTCTCGCCGTGCGCGTCGGAGCTCGTCGCCGCGAGGCCGGTGCGCTGTCTTGACGATTCACTGCGCTTCTATATCAAATGCATCTAATGCATTTTATCTATACAGATAATAGTGCGAATTAGTGTGCACATCTTTTGGAAAAATTTATGTGACTGTGATAGAGTTCGGTTCGCGTGTGTAAAGAGGATTTTAAATGTACCTTCGACGTGGCCATGGGTACACTGATTCTTGTCTGAAGGTAATGTCGGTTTGTGGTCGAATATGTGATGTTTTTGTGTGCGTCTGTGTTGTTGGATGAATCCGAGTGGAGGCTGCGCAAAGCCACCTAGACGAGGCTGTTTGAAGGCCGCCTGTCCGACCTTGGTATCAGGTCAATGTCCTCATGTGTTTTAGAAGTCGTGCAATATCTTTTACGAATTCTTCATATTTTTGATTTGGTTTTAGGAGTTTTATTATTCACTAAATGATTTCATAATCATACTCAGTTCTATCAACCAGTCTATTAAGAAAAAGTAAAGGAAAAGTTAGGTGATTTGAGAATAAACAAAAATTACGTACGCACAGTTATATTAATTTTCGCTTTTATCAATAAACTTTCTTTGTATGTTCGTTGTTGTTTTAATACATTCTACGTTATTATTTTGTTCTTGAGCCACCTTGGCGCATTTTTGTGGTGTAGATAGTTATATTGGTACCCAAATATGTGTAACAACAATTTATACTTTATCATCATTTATATTGAAATAAGTAATCGTTTCCAAGCAATTGGTAATGTGGCGTATAAATAAAGTCATTGTAATCATAAACAATATATTTCGTAAGCAATTAGAAACGGCATCAACACATTAAATTGGTTTAATAGGTATGTACATAGTTTTATTAAAGCTTGCAGAATGTTTAAGGATAATATACACGTGATATAAAATGCCACAAGTAGGTAGATTCAGTCACCAAAAGGTAGATTCAGTCTCTTTTTATATTTTAAATAAACAATTGACTGTAATAAAGGTATTGCGAATACAGGAATAAAAAAAAATCATAACATATTTTTGCTTTGGTGCCTCGTGTTTCGTACTCATTGTTCGTCCGTTTGTATTATCATTCATTACCTATTTGTTACCATTCAAGATTTACTTATTTTTAATCAATCACGTTAAACAAATATATTATTATTATTATTATTAAACATATATTATTGTTATTATACAAGTATTCAGCCAAATCTTTGGCTACTAATCTCATGTAGCGGGCATTGTTTTTCCGACAATAACAGGGCGTCCATTGTGCTCAATAGAGGCCATGGAAAGAGAGAGCAATATATGGAGCGGCGGCCACAGCTGTGTGGTTGCGCTGCGTGTGCGCGATCAGCTGACGCGCTGCGGCGGCCATCTTGCCGTGCGTGTTCAATTGTCGGAGCGTCATTGTGAACTGCACGCTTGTGACGCATTCTTTTAAATGCTAATGTCATTGTCCTTCTCGTCCTGCTCAAGCGCTTTGTTGTATGAGGAAACTTGCTGAATCAGCATGTATACGGAATCGCTTCCATGTTGCGAAACATGCGGACGTCTTGTGAGACCCCGGTCTCGTCTATTTTTGCTTCTTTCCGCCTATATACACGAGGTCGGATATGCGCAGCCGCGCAGTGTTTAATGTTTATCTGCATTCAATTTTTTTTTGTTGTCAGGCCAAGAAACAATTTTATTGCCCTTATTTTTAACATTTCTTGTGGTGGTATTTTCGCGTGGTGTTTACTTTTTTTGCGTCATTATTAAACAAATTCTAGATATCTTCAAGCATACAATACGATAAACTCTGAGTTTTTGATGATTTTTGTTGCTCCTTTATGTTGAATTGGGTTTGTAAATTCTGTGCACATCGAATGGAAGTTTAATAAAATATATTTTTACATTGTAAATGAGCTTTTGAGGGATTTTCTTAGCAGTGCACGATTTTTTGCTTGTTACCGTTACAGTTACCGTTGTTCGAGTGGTCGAACCTGTATTTTGTCTCGACCGCTTAAATTTGATCAATTGAGCGAATGATAAGATTCGTAAGTGGCGCAACAGTTGGATGTATGCATGATGTACATGTAGACGTTTAATCCTTTCGTGGATGATTGCTATAATGTTACTTACGTAGACAGCAATAAATTACAGTATATCTTTCATTCCAATATCGTGTTCAATAGGATAATGTGAGTATAACGAGTGAGTATATTTTCCTTAGCATAGTGTCACTCTTAAACTCTTGATTTAAATTACATATTGTTGTTTAACGGATAATGTTAGTCTCAATTTCTTAGACATCAGAATGCCATGTCGTCAGTTCCTCATTACTCGTATTGCATTTTATCCTCTTGTCCCGCTACTCGAGGCACTCTTGCCAATAGACGTAATAGTTCTAGAGCCGTTTCAATGTAAGACAAGTACGCTAAAACTTTTAGTTCAGTGCTTACTTTTCAAAGTAAACTGTTTGATGTTGTATGTTTTTTTTTAAAGTGGTAATTCAATAAAAATTGCGTTCCAATCTTCAACAGTTTACACGTTCCTGCGGGCCCCATCTAATGCTTTGTTCGTGTGAGTTTATTTATACACAGGAATCTTAAAAACTTAGTGAAAATATTAAGGCACATGTGCATCACAGAAGAGTCGTTAAGCTCGGTGGTGGCTGGGGGACACGTGTTTAGTATGATCTGTAGGGAGTGCGGGAGTGTAGGTGTGTTGTGTGTCGGTGCAACGGCGAAGCGGGTCGCGCTCGAATTGCGTAGCGAACACTCGGCAACTGGGTCAGCGGGGCACGGCGCGGTGCGGCGCTCGGCGCACGCCGCCAGCCAACACAAACAAACACGAACACAAACGCCCGGACAGAAAACTTATAGATGGGCTCTAATGGTTTCCCACTATCATAGATGTTATCGCGCCCTCTACTGTGCGCGTTCTTTATGGTTAATACGTCCGAATTGATAAGCGCTTCATTGGAAAACACTCGGCGCCCGCCACTGCCACGCTGTAACGAACTGAACGTCCTTTCCGTTGAACATCATTCGACGTTTTTTATTATTATTGTCTTTTTTTATTACTTGAATAGTTTGTTCTTTAAAAAGTCGCAAGGAATTTTTGACAATGTGAATGCTAAATAGCTACTGAAATGAAGCTTACGTTCATTTCAATGAGTTGACTGAGCTTGTCGATCATATTGGTGTATTGTAATCGAACCTCACGTTTTCAACTAATTGAGTAGTCAGTCAATCGCCTTGGCACACTTATTTCCATAAATTTTTATTTTAAACCGCTGTTCCTGCCGATATTTGCAATGTTCGTTTTTTTAGTGTACAGAAATCGATTTCTTCTGTTGCATTTCGACGTATATTACTAGAGAGTCATAATGAACCTACATGAATTAAGCAATTTCAGTTTTATAACAATCATAAGTTTAGTTATTAAATGCATATATGTAATTTTCATGACACTCTTATAGCACTATGTATGTCAGTGGAGGGGTCACTACAGATCTACAGACGTTGTAACGTGTAACGATAGCTAACGTTGGGACCCTGACCTGAATTGCCAAATGTCTTCAACATTATACGTCGGTGGCGTCTAATTTTGTGGGTCTTATTAAACGAGTGTGATTTTGCTATTTGGGTTTTCCACTATAAGCGGGTGACTGTTCGCTATTCTGTTAAATAGATCTTGTTAATTGCTTTCCGAATTTCCTCGTTGTTCGTTTACTTTATTGCTGAAATCATTTTTTTTTGTCGAAAGGAAAAAACGTATATTTGTGTAGCTGGAAAAACCCAGCCGGTACAATTAAGGAGATTGTCAACTAAATTTAATAATTTAGTTCATTTACAATTCCAGATGAAGAAAAGTGTATTTTAATTTTAAAATACCCACATATGATAGCTGTATGAAGTGTTAACTTTGTATCGTTATCAAAACTGTTATAAGATAGAAGATAAATTTTCGTTGAATGTAGACATGGCCTTCGTTTACGATACTGTAGCGCGCAAAATTGAATAAGGTAGTAGTGTTGCAAAACATTTGCGAGCTATATTAAACCTTGTAATTTAATTGCAAAAGTGCGATTCGAATCGCGCTCCAAGGTGTTACTTGGTGATGATACGTTTTCAAAGCGTCGATGCTGTAGAAATAGTATAACTAAATTTCAATTACATTTCCCGGTAGTAAAGCATTAAATATAAAAGCGTAAGGTTGATAATAATTTGTGTTGTTTGCCCTCAAGGCTCTTAAGTGAAAAGTAGTAGTGAGTAACTTCAGCGGAATGTGTATTCGTGTTTCGCTATGGATGCAGTGCGCGGTGCACGTAACTAACTGCAACATTACCTGTTGGAGTATTGTTCTCGTTATATCTAAACAAAAACAATTATTTGAAAGTTTTCTTATGAAATTGTTGGGAAAACGTAAATCGATTTACTTAAATAGTATAATTGATATTGTTGCGTAAGCACAGGTCTAAAGATCATTAAAAAAAAAATTAAAACACATTATTCGGCGGTAACGATTCTTATTTTGTCCTGTTTGTGCGAAATTCAAGAATAAAAAGAAGGTGTCGTATAAAGGCACTTAAAGAGAAATGGGAATAACCTGCGCAAGGATTACAAGTGCATTCACTTGTTGGAGCGAGAGTGGGTGAGAGTAGGTGCGCGGGCGTCGGCCGGCGCCGCACACCCCTGCGCCTCGGTCGATGACTCTCCCAACTGCGGCTTGGCTAACGACCTTATTATCACTCGCACTCGCTATTATTGCCCTGATTGGTGCCGTAGCGAGGGTCCCCTACCCGATAGATTGTTTTAATTATCTGGAATTCCAAATAAAGCAATACGAATGACGCAATACCACCGCACACTGGAAAGGGAATTCCGCTTCACGGAATCCGACGATTCCATGCATACGTGCGTAATACACAACGTAACGGAGAGAATAATTATACGTTGGGTACTAATGGTGGTGCATTAATATCCTTATGAGAACTCTGGTATAGTTGTTGTAAATCATTTTTCTGCAGGAAACTTTACTACTACTTAGTATTTTCATATGCTCGAAGGAAGAGATTTTTAGGAGTGTAATAACAAAAGTATCAGAAATTCACGAAGCCATGTCCCGAAACTAGTATATCCTGTTATCTTGGGAGTACGTTCCTTTTGTGTTCACTAACAATGAGTTTTATTCTAATTTTGAATACTTGTGTGAATTTACACGGTCTATACTGCGTAGTCTTATGCTGTAACATTGCGGAATGTATTTCATAAAATTATTTATTATTAGCTTAGATCTTTAAGTACCTACGTGATTCTTACAACTTAACAATTAAAATCCGATGTTGCAATTTTAAAGTCGAGAAGTATGACAGATTATTTAAAACTGTGTTTTTCAAAGTGTGGGACGCGTCCCCCGGCGGTTCGCAAAGCTTTACAAGATGCTCGCTTAGGGTCGCGAAGCATGATTTAAAAAAAAATCAGATTTGAAACGTATTTTTATTACTACAATGTTAATTGAAGGACACACTCCTGTGTTTTTACATGTTAATGTGATATGTGCGCCTGTTTTTCGTTACTTCTTTTTTTATCTATCAAATTCTCCCATCGTGCATCCGTGTTTGTACATTTAGAATTAAACCGTTTTCGAAATTTCGGCGATTTCTCCATTTGCTTTTTACTCGGGCCATTGACGATAACGTCTACTCGCACAAGTAGGAAGTGCCAAATAGAATCAGACACTTCAAAGTTTCGTATGCTATCGTACTCTAAAATATTTTACATACTAAGGGGGTCGTACTATGGACAAGATTGAAATAGCACACTAATAGCAATGTGACGACACTAGCAGGGCTTGAATGGATGTAAATTTAGGTGGGATAATATTGGTTTCTTATCATTACCTTCTGTAATGACCCCGTGTCATTACATGGGGGTTCAAAAAATACGATAATAGAGTCGTTCTGGGCTGGCGGCTACGCGATGCGGACGTCTCGGGTGTTGCAAATGTCCATAGACGACGGTGACAACTTTCCAACAGGTGGCCCGTTTGCCTGTTCGTCAGCCTATGCAACTAAAGAGAAAAGAAAAAAGATAATATCACATCTACTTGGTAAATATATAAGAATGTAAACATTGATGTGAGAATTGTGTTTGTCTCCACGGTTTGCGTTATATATGTTTCATCAGAGTAAGCGGCGTGCGATAGGCGCAGGGACCTTGGCGCGGGCCGCGGGCCCCAGTGCTCCGTTTCGCGGGCGCGTTCCACTTTTGTCGTAGCTCTCTCTTGTTATGCAAACCTGTCGTTATGCATATTATGTGTTGCCTTCACGGAACCGCACTCTAAGCCTCTGCACAACACTTTCTATAAAGAAAATCTGGCTTTGCGTATGCGTCACACCTGTTTCTTGACGGTACCGTCGACATCATGAAAAATAAGTCGCGGGCGTGTGAACTTATCCACACGTATTATTTATAGATTGTTGACGAAATAAATATTGGTTCAAGTTGGGTTTGCGTTCAAAATTCCTGCATACATTTCTAATTTTCTAATATAGGCTACATCAGCGAAACAGTAGTTTCGACCGCGCAAAAATACACATGCAGCTTTCACATCATGGCATTAACGTTAACTTACATCGAGTCATTATCTATTCATGGTATGGGTGTTATCATTGTACCGTAAGGTCCCATTGAGCGGTTTCTTAGTATTGGATTGTGTTTGTTGCAGGGCCCTCTGCGATCCTGACACAGAAAGAAGTAGCAGCTCGACGGCGAGGACGCCGCATACGTGTATAGAAGCCGAAGATAAATCACGTCTGAATTTTAACGTTACCCAAGTGCGACGCGCCGTACGCTGCGATCGTTGTGGAACTGTGCGTGTTGCGACAAACGAGTGCAATATACTGCTAGTGCAATCGTATTATATTGACTACGAGGACGGACTTGTTGTGTTTGTTTTTTTTTATTATTGAATATTAATAAAGTGGACTAATTAATCGTGGAACTATGGAGCGCGAATCGAATCCTATGGAGGCGTTGTGCCGTTCCGGTTGCGGATTCTACGGAAACCCCTCGACGGATGGGCTTTGCTCAGTTTGTTTTAAGGTGAGTTGTAATGGATAACATTTACTATGTTTTAGGCAGTTTACTGGCGCTGGACATACATACGTTGAATTTCGACATCAAAATTATATGGTGTATTATTCAATGACTGATTTACTTGCGTGATCTACAGTGTCCGTTACCTTTTGACAAAGCATTCTTATTTCACCTTAATTATAATATTAATTCTTAGTTTCTTAGACAATACCGTAATGTTATTTATCTTCATGCGAAACCCAAAACCTTGGAAACTATCCGTACATAAAATACGCGGAAGGCGCCATAAATAGAAGTAGTTAAGTATAACCTGTGTTATGATGATCATGCCCTCGTATATATGGTTATTTTCATTGCGACTCCTATCATTATTAACTTATATTGGAATCAATTCGAATCGATGTTGTTTTGCCCTTGTGTTGCATTTACAATGTTACACGCCAATATGATGTGAACGATTTATTTACCTTTGGAAACTATTTTTGTCTGTGCTTGAAAACAATGATGTTATTGAACCGTCGCATTCAAGAAGAAATTATTTTATAATGTTAAACAACGACATAAATTTTAGCCTGTTTTTTAATGAACTGTAACTACCGTACGGATTTTCGCTCTCGTCGTATATTCGCAGTATTTTAATGTTTTGTTTTTTGAGGTTAACAACCCGACAGTTCGTTCGTAGTTGTGTTCTCTCATTGGCACCGACTACTGGCTACGCACGGAAACGCTGCTCACGAGATACAGAAGGCAAGGCGAACGAGTCGTATCGAATTTAATAAAATATGCCTTTTAGAGTTATTGAAGGAAATAGGAATTGATTCCGTAATAGGCGTAACATTTATCATCGAGTAGCTTTATTCAAAGGAAGTTTTGTGCACACATTTTTGATGTTTTATTTTTATATTCGGCGTGTTCGCGACGTCATCATCATTACTTACAAAAAATTTAATTGTAAATGTAATATTTCTAAATTAAAATAAGCAAAAGTGCTTTTTCCAGTTCATGGCGCATTCTTGTTGTGTGATACAATATGACCTTTATTGTAATTTGAAAAGATTAGATAAGATCAATGACCATGTTATCAATGATTACTAAAGATAGTTGTTTTCTTTCAAATGATTGTAAAGTCAAAAATCAGGATTTTTGAATTTTAAACAACGTATATTATATTACAGGCGTGATGTTACGTTTTTTTTTATATTATATCAAAGGAAAAACAGACTATTTGCATGAAATAATTTTCATTTAATTGAATATAAATAAGGTTACTATTTCTGAACATAATTTGATTAATTTAATGATACTGCGGGGCTGCGTTTGATGTTCAAATTTGTTAATTTTCATGCAAAATAGTTCTAACTTTTCGGTTTATTATTTTCCTCAATCCTAAATCCATAGACGTCATATGTATGACGTGCGCTGTCCTACATATTGTTCGTCATCTACGTATGTAACAAAATGAAAATTATTTAGTCAATTCTCAGTTGCGGTTAATTATGTAGGTTAACAGCGCTGTTTACTTATAAACTCAGATTTTTGCCTAATTATTATTATCATAACGTGAACGTTCAAATGTTGGAACTTCACGCTTGTGATATTGTTGAGTTACGTTTTCAAGTAAACCTCGTATATGCCCTTTAACATTGTTTAAGGTTTGGAATTTTTTTTACGTCAAGTTAAATTAAACTCGGTTCACTTAGTTATATAAAATTATAACATTAAATACATTAGATAAAGTAATAATAACAGTTTAACAATACTTTGCTTTTTTGAGTTGTGATTACGTCCCGAATTAGGGAGAACGAAAACCTCTTATTTTCATTGCTTGCAACATTTTGTATCTCCCACTACTGGGTGTGGGTCTACCTCAGAATTGCGGGTGGCAATATTTATATTTACTTTATAAACACAGAGGATTACGTTATGCGCTACAGCAATTCATTACTAAATTAATTTAAAAATTTGTTCTGTTTCAGTTTTAGAAGGATTATATACGACGTAAGGTGTAAACGATTTTATAGCTCATAATGTGTACAAGTGAAAATGTTCTCGTAAATTTAGATTAAGATTTAAAAGCGTACCACCCAGTGTTCATTTACATTAGATTAAACACTCTACGTGATAGGTAGAAGCTAATTATTTTTACGGCAGACTGGTAAATTATCCTTTTATGTTAACCTCAAACAATGGACTCGTTCTGAGAAAATAGCAGGTTGAAATAATAATTAACATTCAGTTATTTCAATGAAGTAATACGTGTTGAAGATCTGATAAACGGCTGAAAATTTGAAATAGTGTCTTTGTAGCACCTTAAAAATTGTGACATTTTTACAATTTATGGTTTCATATATGTTTTGAATTTTGGAAAACTAAACAGTCTGGTTTCTCGGGAACTATTTGTTTATTGATGAAGTGATCGGATACAGTCACCGGCGTATTATTACATGGGGGCGATAAGTCATCAACCCATTTTATTGTTCGACTGATGAATAGGCCTTGATTATTAAGGGTTGAAGCCGTAGTCGGTCACTTTGGTCAATATGGGTTGCGAGACGGCCCATGCTATATATGTAGAATATGAAGAAATCGTAAAGCATCGTCCACATTCGTCATGATGGTTTTGTTTACCGTTGATGGTTTACCGTTGTAAATACTAATATTTAACCTTTAAAACGCACATATTTATCGCGATGTTAGAACGTTAGGGTCGAGGCTCCGGCCGCCAATTTGGAAGGCTGCAATCTAAACAACGAATCTATCTCATAGCTGTTGAAAAACTGATGAAAAATTGATACGGAATTAGGTTTGGAATGTTACAAAATGTGAATTCAAATTGCGTGCATTTAATTATGATTGCGTTTAAATTCGCTTTTAGAAGGTTTTTTTTATTAAAAAAGTTAACAAGTAAATATAAAAAGTAATCTGCTGCATGCTCTATAAACTGTTGCAAATTGTTCAATTTATTCGCACTTAGTCGCCGATGAATGGTGATTGTGTAAGTTCGCCGCGGTGAGTCGATTGCCAGCGCCATCGACCACTTTGTCACTGCGCAATTTAATGTCACACTAGTTAATAGCAGTTTTAGAGATAACTATCACGCCTTTGCCTCACGTAACTGTAGCTACTACTGAAATGCGTACCCACCACGTGTGCCCTTTTATATTACACTAAGCTGACCCGATAGACGTGATCCTGTCCCAATCGGAATACATTTGTTCGTGATTGTTTTGTTAAATTTGTAAAAATAAAGACCATAACGTATAAAACAATACATTAACGTATATAGTCTTAAGTTCATACAAAAATTACATAGTAAAAAAAACTTTGCTTCTGCAGAATTTTCGAATTTTCTGAGTGACTATTCTAATTATTCTTTCCATAAAACCTGAAACCTTATTCGAACTACATATTACGAACATTTACGAAGAAAAATTTGCCCAATCGGTCGGTCCAACCTTTCTAAAGTGATCTGCTTACCAAAGAGCATCATTATTTTTTTGTTCATTTAGTCTGGAGGCTAATAAGCGCGTGCGTGCACATACAAAATAATATGTAGATATTTGTAACATATCGAATTACAATATACTGGGGTGCGGGTGGATCACGTTCGTATGTAAAAAGTAAAACATTGATTGCAATTACCTTAAATAAGCATATCATATTTACGAACGAGAACAGACATTGACAAGAAATGAGGAATTGTCTTTTGTCATATCATACTTACGAGAAATAATGCGAAGCCGATAAGATGTTTGTCTGTGCGCCGTCCCGTTATCGTCAAACAGATCGTTACATTCTTCTACGCATTTGTATAACGATCTCTGGAAGTATCGCAAATTATCCTTATCGCTTTACATTATTTCGAATTTGTTATAATTATATCTGCCTTGCTGTAGGCAAATATATACAAGATGTATACTTATTTATTATACACTAACAAATTTTAAATATTTAGTACGAAAAACTAGAATTTTGCAAATAGAATGATTTAGTATTGGTATTGGTACTAGTGTTAGTTAATATCATATTTGTTTTGTATATGTTTGGCTTATTTTTAAGCTTTCTTGTTATTTGGAAGCAAAAAATATAATTGTAATTGTTTTATTGAAACATAATTACGTACCATGTTAAAAGTAGTTTTAATTGAAGTAATGCTATTATAACACATTTAGAATGTTATGTCAAAGATCATGTAAGTACTTACTAATCAAAAAAGCGTAAGGCACAATTTCACGGGGCTATACATTCATATTTATTCTTAGCTCCGAAACTATAATTACATTGAAATTCTTTTGAGATATTATTAATAAGGTTTCATATCCTATCCTATTTGTGAGGCAGATATGCATAGCGATTGATTTGATTGAACGAGATCAGTTATCGATCTCTAACGAAGATCTTATGAATAACTGTCCAAATTAAAATTCTTTCATTCATTGATTTGACGATATTGTATAGATATGTATGTATATGTAACACATAGAAGGAATTTAGTAAAATTGCAAGCACTAAAAACTTTGATCAAGGCTATTTTTTTACTATATTCACTTTCACACAAACTTGTTAATATTTTATTTGTCGAGTTAGTTCATATTTGCGGTTACTTTTCAAAGTTGCTTCATATAATATCGTATTTTATGTAAATGTGTGGCTACTGTGGTTTTCTACCATTCATTTCATTGATTCGTCTATATAAGGGGAACATGTGAGCACAAGGAACTTATTATTTTTTACAGTAAAATAACGGCAGTCGTTCATACATTGTCATCTATTAATAGCACCTCTTGACCTGGCCTTTCTTTACCTATATAACTATTTATATACGGCTACGTATTGCTCTATAGCAATACGTAGCCGGACGAAATGCTTAATATCTGTCTACCGCTATGGGTGAATGGCGTGAAAATTTGTATGTCTATAATAACAATGGAATGGTGTTAATATTTCAGGAAGCGTTAAAAAAGAAGCAGCAGCCGCCCGCGTCGACGCCGTCGCCCGTGGCGGCGCCGTTCGTGCCCGCGGCGCCCGCGCCCGCGCCCACGCCGCTGGCCGCCGCCGCGCCCACCGTGCCCAGCCTGCCCGCGCAGCCGCAGACCCACACAGACGTGAGGCCGCACTTCTCTTGTTTACTACTGACACATACACACACACCAACCTACTTGTACGCGGGGGGAGTAAGTTACATTATTTCCATAAATATCACATTTAAAAGATGTACTTTGGCGGGATGCGCGGGTTTAATAAAAGACAAATTGATTATAAATGTAATCAGTTAAAGACTGGGCCGCACCAAAACATATTTCCACCGTATCTGTTTCTGTGCAAACAACACTGTTTGCGCTCGTGTTTAGAGCCTACATAATATATTCATATACAGATAAGATGTAATTCAACTCTTATCTTCAAATACCGTAAAGTGTATTGTTTGTATTATGCCCGATGTCGAATTGTCAATAGGCTGAAGGTTTTTATTTAAAATGAGGTCATACAGGTCATCCGTAATCTTGCGTTGTACATCATTTAAACTAAGATTGACCTGCAGAAGAGGGTCCGCTACTATTTCCGGGTATTTGTATCCCGATCACAGCAATAACTAGTTCTGTACGCTTGGATTGGAATTCCTATTTATTTGGGAGGGCTAGATATTCATATAGTTCTAATTGTTGAATATTAAAAATAAAAGTAAGGCTGCAATTAGTTTTTTACGATCCACTACTGGGCACGGGTGTCTCCGGCAAATACTGGGACTGTACCCCGCTACGCTGCTGCATTGCGGTCGTATACCGGCGCGGATATATCCACGGTCGAAGGTATCCCCAGGGATGCTGAATATACTATATACCATGTTACCCCACTTGCAACTGACCTTTCGATCGTTATGCGTGCCACACACAATCCGCACGCATCACACAAAGCGGACAGCAGGTAGAGTGTGACGTAATGAATATTCGTATCGACACACGTAATCGCGACCTTCGCGTCCGTTTCAAACGTTGGCTAATCATATCCCTACGTATTTACACATTATTTTTACCATACAAATATATATTAGTTATGCGTGTCTTTGACATTGTTATGTGAATTAATTTAGCTGAGGTCTGTTTGGAAGCCAAATTAAATGTTCTTTGTTTTAAATGTGAGAAGCATTGTATGATTATATCACTACAAAGTAAGTAAAATACATGATATTTTGTACCCCGGGGGCACCAAAGCCAATAAGCGACAATTATTTCCTGATACGTGGCGTAGTGTCTCGAACGATTTAAATATTTGGACGATAGTTTTTTGAAACAATCTTCTCGTCTTTTCGCAACGATATCGTACTTTATACAAATATTTGCGAGCATTTACACGGTGAACGCAAAAACTATCTACTCGCTCGATGCTCAGTGGCTCGTTGTTGGCAAGGTGCGTGTACGCTCGCTCTCTTGCGATTGCTGACTTATTGCGGCACGGTCTTGGGAGATATTAATTGGCGAATTATGCATATTTATGTGTTCGTTCGGGTGGCACGAAAACGAATAACATTTCAAGGGGCTGGCCCATTGAAGACGCGAGGCAACTACGAAGTTTTTCATTCCTTTTACATTAATGATTACAAAGTGTAAAAAAATAGGCAATTAGAAATACTTGAAAGGAACGCTATAGGTAAGATCGATTGTGAGGTTAAAATCGGATTCGTTTGAACACAGCCATGCCCGGCAGTGGGACCTAAAAAGTATTGCAGCTAATAGAACCATACCGCGTAACGCGTGTAACACGATAATACGATAACGTAGAATCACTCTAGGCATCCTGTATCGCTATGCCGTTTACTTCTGTACTCATATTACCGCAGCTATGTGAATTTTATTGAACTGTACTATCCACTGTTGTGATATTGTAACGGTCGTCATTGGTGTCATGGAGGTGTTCATACACGTCACTCTCTATGTACAACTGTACAATTTTACATGAATTTCTACCGACGGATAAATATTATCTGTTGTTTCCATCCATAATGTTTGTATATGTGACTTGACATATCATATACATAACCATTTATTATAATAATATGAAGTTATATTGTTCTTATTTAAATTACGGGCCGTTAATTCTCGAATGTTTTTTTTTTTTTTATTATATTAAGAGTGGCCACTGCCGCCCATGGACATCTGCGATGGACCTCTAATAGGGCTGTGGGGATGGGACTGTTAGTATGAATTCAGTTAATAGTTGTTAATAAGAATTAGTTGGTGAGTATTCGTTAGTAACAGGACTGCGGGAATGGGACTGTTAGTGAAATTAGTCCAGTTAGTGTTTGTAGTAGTTAGTGTTCAGATTTACTCACGATTTTGTATATTATATTATAAATCATTAAATCTGACCATTCTTTCCAGACCCGTAATGAACGCGAAACGCATGGACACGGGACGAAGATTTTGCGATTTTGAAAATTCGACATTGGACTGTTGAGAATGTCAGGCAAATAATATATATATGTAAGTACGTATAAGTGTTGACTTGAGATGTCGGTTGGAGCGCGAAGCCGTGGATGTTTCTAATGATGAATGTTTTGTGAAGAGAATCAAAAGGAACTCTAGTAATTTTCGTAAATAGAATTTTTTTTTTTTAATTAATCTCATTATTAACAGAATTGCAATTGATAGTACCAAAGCTTACATATGTGAATACATCTTAGTCGATATATGATTTACATTATTTTTTATGTTCTATAAAATGTCCATGTTTAATTTGTTAAAATGAAATAATATTTTGTGACAATAATGTTACAAGAATATACTCGGTATGTTTACTTCTTCTTATGTAATGTAACTTTACAGTATACCTTGTACGTGCAAAGGTTTTTTTTGTTTTTTTTTTTGTATTTGTATGTTCTAAAATGATAATGTTAAATTTATTTTATGATTTGCATTCGAATTGTTTAATTCAAATTTATTACAATCATTTTGAAATACAAAAAATGCTGTCCTGTTGCAAAATAGCTTAACAAAGAATCCGTGATGACATCGTAGGTTTGCTGGTTTTGATAAGGCTTGTGAAGTTTCAACTCAAGTTATCACTCGTGTAAAAATTTTGTGAGGCGTTTAAAACTTGTCGCACACCGCGCCGACTCCGCTGAAAGTAAGTTGGTGAACTATGAGCTTTATATCTTGTTTCCCTACAAAATTCTCTACAAGGCTTAGTCCAGATTATTCGAATTACAGTGGAATTGATGCTGTATGCGGCGACTTTTAAACTCACCGTGCCTCAGACCAGAGATGTTATGGATATGTAATTTCGGATCTGGATACGGATATGGATATAGGAATAAAATTATATCGGCTTCGGATACGGATACGGATATTTCATTATTTCGGATAATCCGTTACTTTCGGATGGTTTCGGTTAGGGTTATTAGATTAAAGTACAATAAAAATAGGTAAATACATATATAACATCACTCCAGGTCCCTAACGGGGTAAGCAGAAAGCACAAACAAAAAAGCGCGCGCGAACAACGAAATAAAAACCTGTCGTAACCCGTATTATTTAGACTCCGCCCTTATCTGAAATTATCCGAAACTTTTACAACGGATACGGTTACGGTTTCGGATATATGTTTATTTCGGATATCCGATAGTTTCGGTTACGGTTACGGTGCTCCATAACATCCCTGCTTCAGACTACGTGTAACGCCATCTGTTTTTGAATAGGGAAAACTCATGACAAAGACGAGACGTATAGGTGGCTGGAGCACAGCGCCATCTAGTTTACATTGTGGAGAACTATGAACCATCACAGTGCTAATCGCATAGCGCCATCTACTCTGTATTGTAGGAAAGTCGACTAGGAGACTCCAACATTTTCGGCACCTTCTCCTGTATCCCGAAGTGCCGGTCCGTGTATACGGAGATATAAAAGCGATATTCCCACGATGCAAACTAGATACAGATGTGAGATTAGTGGAAAAGAATCGATTCTTCTTTATACAAAATTTAGCGATTTGTCAAAAATTAATTTTACAATAAATAATCGATTTTTGCGAAAGAATCGATTTTTCTTGTATCATTCAATAGTACATGCTTTTCATATTCCAATGATAAACCTAAGAGATTCATATTAATAATTTACCAGAATAAAAATAAAATAAAATTGTATGAATAAAAAAATAATCAATTCAAAACTAAAAATTAAAGGCAATGTTCCCTTAAAATTTCAAGGTAGGGAATTAGGAAACCAAGTAGCGTTATTGATACACATTTTAGTACTATTAAACGTTTTATTTATTGTAATAAAAATTGAATAATAAGCATCCCAAAAAAATGACAAACTTATTGTATCAAAAACTAAAATATAAATCAAATAAAAAAAAAACGATTTAAGCACGTAATTTATATAGTAGACGAACAAAAAATCGATTAATATTACTATAAAAATCTAAAATAAAAAATCGATTACAAGAAAATAATAATCGATTTAAATAAAAATCAATTCTTTTTTAATATCCCGAAAACTAGATGGCGCTGTGCCCCAGCTGCCTACAGATATGCGTGAACAAATATTATTATTAAGGCTCTGTTTTTTATATTGTATGCTACTATAATTATTTATTATTTATAATTATAGTTAATTTTACTACTATTGAAGGATAAGTGCAATTAAATGCCTTTTTGTATGTTGCATATTTGATGTTAACTTGTATAATTTGTATATGCGAATGAGTTAGTTTTAATATATAACGTTTTATTACGAATATAATATATGTATGTGCCGAAGTAGTATTTGATGTGGTATTATTAAATTTTGAACTGAAAAAGTATTAGCGTTACGAAAATTGTCAATACAGTAAGTAAAGTGTTTCCTCGATTTTCTATATTTCTGATTAATTGTGTGTAATATTTAGTTAAGTGATGTTTCAGTGTTTAGCTGTCGTACTTTTAATACGATAAAATGTAAAGAACGAATCCCAGATATAGAGGTCTGCTTCGTCCCACTAACATAGGTAATTCAGTTTTTAAGTGTTGGCACTTCAGCATGAGTTCAGTTCAGTCGAGTATGGAGGTTTCTCACCTGTCCAGGTCCAACTCAAATTCAAAATTCACAATTCAAATTGTTTTATTCATCATAAGGTGCATGAATACACTTAATGAAGATCATGTTTTAGTCATCCTAATCATTTCGGCTTTGTTTGCCCTTCAGGCTATAGTAGACCGGGAGAAAAAAGCCGGTGAAAAAAAAAAAAAACTCCCAGCACTCTTTCAAATAGCACTTAACCAAGCTTCACTATATTCTTCGTCTATTATGGTACAATGAGATTTAATTAGAATTATCAATAGATTTGCACGTTCGCGTCCGTGACCCACCAATCGCCGCAGCGCTAAATGTGCAATTTGCAATTTGAAGCCAAAAGCATTACGAGTACGCTAAGAGTTAATTGAAAGTATTAATTTGGTGCCAAATTATATCGACGCTATTTTTGTATACCGTTTGTTGCAAGCAACTCGTTAAGCTCAATACAGAGTCATTGTTGTAGGTATAGTTTTATGTATAATAATAATAATAATAATAATGATCGTGAATTAATCTTTGTAGATATTGACTTTGAATGACTCGAGTAGGATTAAAATATATATATATATATATATATATATATCTGTAACTCAATTTACTTTATACAAGCGGTG
>DWDX01000571.1:0-25208 GCA_018245675.1 Agara michaeli
ACAGTTGCACACGTATGGACGGACCAGAATAATGTATCCTTTTAAATTATTTATTATGAAATTTTTAGCATACATTACTGACAAATTGTGGGCTTAGTGTTTCGCAACAGTAAAAGGTTCGGGAAATATCTTCATATTATAATATCCGTTATTTCATTCACAATGCAGAGGAGCATCTAGTCCGCAGAGTCCTTTAAATGTTTCGGCTATTTGAACATACCTACAATTTATTATATTCCCCATATAATACTCTCGTCAAATTGAATAGCATAAGCATTCAAAGTGAACCCTAAAGTTTGCTGTCATCGTAATAAGTTTAAATGGCAATGCTTATGTAATAGTAGTTTTTAACATTCAGTAAGTAAATAGTCAAATAAAAGGGCTTCCAATGGTGGCATCTCATGAATTGCATAGAGACCGATAGCACTGGTGGCTTGTGCTAATAAGTTCATTCGGGTGCAGCTGTCAATTGAATTCCATCTGTCTAAACGAATCGAACTTCGTACAGACTTGTTCAATGCCATTTCGTATTCTTTCATTTTTCAACTGTAAAGCGCATGCAATTTTCGTACCAATACAATGCGTTAGAAAAAAAATAAGACGATCGGGACGCTATGCTGGCATCAGTATGTGTGTCACGTGTCGGATTATAAAAGCTTTTTCCAATTCTCCATTGGAGGAGCCGGTTCGAGGCGACCACGTAGGCGCTATATCTTACGCTCTCTGTACGCTTTTATTTTAACGAAATTTAGCCCCTCCTGTGTCACTGTCGATTACTTTCCATTGTCTCGCCCCGAAATCTTGAGCCTTGTATACATCAACCGTATCTACTGTATTATAAACGTAACATCAAAGTGGAACTTAACAAACTGTGAATTTTTCATCGGGCTAACAATTCTTCATGTCATTGGATATTCGATTTATCTACAAATATTCCCATCCCAATCACGTATGCAGCAAATGGGACGGATGATGTGTATGACATCTAATATCGTATCAAATTGGGAAATATTGAAAGAAAACGTGCTAAACGATCCGGCTTTCTTCGGATCGGTTACAGGCTTATTTCGGGAGAGACCCTAAAATAACTTATAAGAGTACTTATATTGTTTTGTATTCGTTTTCGATTACTTTTTACGCAAGAATTTCACACTATGTTGATGCGCTAAGACTCAATGATATAAGGAAGACATTGTTATAAAATATGTTAACCTTTAACCATATTTTAAATCATGTTGCTCAATACTGTATATTAGATTTTTGTCATGCATTGTACCTATTAAGATGCTTTTTAAAATTTGTGGGTTTAGGGTTTTATTTTATTTACTTTTTAATACATATATAAAAATTTTGGGAAATCATTATTGCATTGACGTTAATTATTAGCGCATTATAGGATCTTATTCTTCTCAGCTCCGTCTATGCTGAAAATGAAAATGATACTGGTATCATTGTCCTCATGTTCCAACCAAAGAATATACGAACTGCTTGATGTAGGCATCTCCTATTACTATACGATGCCTATCATTTACGAAAAGAAATAACCGTATTCACTTTAAGAAAATTCGCATGAATAACACCAAATAATACGCTTGCCGGTTCTATAATTTGACTATAGCAATAAACAACAATAGTGAAGAAGGGTGGCAAATAAACCTATAAAGTTGTCCATAAAAATAATATAAGCTACGATTTTTGTGTAGCGACCCCACAACGGCGGGCGTTGGTTGTTGTTCCCATTCATACAAATCCGGAAAAAAATAAAACAAATATTAAGGGCGCCCTCGCCGACCGAGCTTCCCGCCTCGCACATTAGTGCTTCTGAAAATGTCCCATTCTTATTCAAATATTTCCGGCAATTTGTTTGTCCTATCGTTCAGAAGGGTATAGGAAGGGAAGGGGTAGTTGTTGGCTCGAAGTGAAAACGGACCTTCAGATACAAATGTACCTTTATGTTGTTTTTTTTATGAGCTCAATTGGTAAGATGAAAAATCTATCTTTATTGTTTATATGTGACGTCTTTTTGTTATAAAAATATTTTCGTTGTAATTATACATTTTCAGATGAAACCTGCATTCAAAGTACGCAATGATTTTAATTCAATAGTTCGTCAACGTTAAAATTAAATTATATTTTCATAATAAACAAGAGCAATTCTTTTAATTTAGTATTTAGTAAAAAAAATAAGCACCGCAGTCACTTCAGGTGGGGTTCGTTAAAGGGGAACGATGGATTTTTGAGGTACATTGAGCGCTGCTAGTAATAAATAGCTTATTTCCACTTCAAAAGTTCTTAATAAATAAAGTATACATCTAATTTCACTAAGCCATCAACTTATATAACGAACGGAAGAAGCAATTTTTTTTCTTAATAACTTGGGAATGTTATTGATACGGTGAAAACAACTGCTTTTCAACGTCGACATTTTTTTTTCCAAATCAGCAGTATATTGCATACGAGTAGACCCATATGGGATTACATAGTATTATATATTGCGTGGTCTGTATGTTTTGCAAGATTTAAAAATCAAAAAAATATATATTATTGTTCTCATACATGTAAATATATACAGTACAATTTGTATTTTTTACTAGCTATCTCGATAAACGTGGTGTTAAAATTTCAAAAAATGTTTATACCAGTTTTGTAAATCCGGTGAAAATAGGTAAGCAAATTTTAAATTAACAAAAAAAATTCTTAGTGATCGATGCAATATCGACTTACGATTGTAACCATGGATATTTAATTTGAGGAGAAATTTAGAAGTAAGCCAAGGGGAAATTTTAAAGATTTTTGTTATAAGCAGTCAAATGCGTACACTATATCGCGAAGTGTTTCGTCGTTGGAAGGAACACTCACGGTTATATTTCAACGTACAAAATAATACCCATTTTTCTTTTAAAAAAATTACTCCATTTTTCATTATGGTCTTCAAGGACAAACACAAAACGTCTGCAGGCAAATATGTATTATAATACTGTGTTCGAGATTGGTTCTAGCAACTACTAGGGATTGCTGTAGTAATAGTGTAGTGAACATAGTTTTCTTTATATTATCTGTAGTAAAGCGGATAAATCGTATATTTTTTTTTAACTATCATTTTTAACCTTTGTCAGTATCCTACGACTAGATTCATAAAACAGTAACGTTAAAAACAGAACAAAAACATTAATAATTATTTAAAAAAACTGAAATAAACAAAATTCCTTTTTTAAAAATATTTCTACAGAAATTCTTTAAAATATAGAGGAAGTAAAGGAATTATAGAGAATCTGAAATACATTTTCAGCGCACGAAGCGGAACTGCGAAATGGCGGCGGCAAAATGTTTCATGGTTTCAACATTTAACATAATTTGTTGTTGTACGTGTTTTCAGGTACAAATAAATATACGAACATTTTATATTATACTACGGGTTTTGTCACTACTAAATTGTACTCATATATTTGATATAACAATACGTTAAAATAACTAAAAACATTGATATACATTATAACTAGATACTTTAATGGTCGCGGAAGGTTATTTGGGCATAACGTATTCATGTAATTACTAATAGTTTAATACGTTCCTAAGAATCAGGTGGTTATTGTTATTGATTAACACGTGTTATTATAGTATTTTCATTTAGCAAAGATTAATTTTTGAATTGTTTTGGTATTTTTATCATATTATGTACTCGTATATAGCAAATGGGTAGTTTGCTTAGTACTAATATTACTTAGTGATCATTAAAATGAATTATGGTAATGATTATGTTAAAATTGACCTCATCTAAAACTCAAGTCCTATTGAAAATGAAGATGGTCTTGAATAAGATCTAACGTGAAGATTATGTCCAAATGCCTCGAAAAAGACAATGATTCCAAACGCCTGTATTTTACAGTCTGCGTTGTACATCTGTTTATTCAGTCAGTTCAAGCCTTTTATATGCTATATTAATGGCGTAGCGATAAAGTTTAATTATTTATTTATAGCATTCAAATTAGATTTCTTTGTTATTGTTTATGATCCGGGTGCTAACAATCGCTTCAAACTTTACAATAGTTTTAATAATATGAGAATTATGCAAATTTTATGCTGTCTTGAAAGCTATTAAGCACTTGTCTTGCACTCAATTAAGACCTTTTTTTACCCTGGCCAAATCGCGTTTTCAAATAATTGGACTTAATAACTGGAAAAACCTTGTTGGAATGCAGATGTTCGTTGCCAAAAAACTTGACGAAGTTTTGTTAATGCCGTCCGAGTGTATTACTTGCGCCGAACCGACTTCGCTGTTCGTTGCAACTTCAGTTTCAGAATGCATAAACATAACTCTAAATTGTAGAAAGTTTTAAAAGCATTTATGATTATGGAACAAGCAACAGCAGTGTAAACGGTTTAATAGCAATGTTTACAAACATATTTAAAAATGTAAATTTATGGTCATGCCTGGCTCCGAAAGCTGACTGATTTATGATATAGGTACCATAAACGTTAAGATAATTTTGTGTAAGTCGTTCTGTCAGTCTTTTTATAGCAGTGGTCTGTGGACATAATTGCGTGTGGTCTACAACACTTTGTATGTTTAATACAATACCGTTTTTAGAATGCTGTTGAGGCTACTGTCGTGGTGCCATACACAAACGGATTCCTGCCATCATGCGTAAGAAAGCAGCGTCTTAGCAACAGCGTTTACGACAGATACGATATGTAGTAAAACAAGTATTATTTTCACTATGATTAGCCATTCTATATTTTTTTTTAAGATGAGTGTAATTAATAATGTTTACAATGCGTCGTTAGCACACAGTGATTTCAATAATTGGATTTTATAATAATTTAAAATGATGTGCATTTAACAAATCAAAACCATTTACGTGTAGAAATGATAACGCTCAATTTTTTCTAAACTAAACATAAATAACAAGACTACAAAGTATTCAACTACGCTTAACACTTAATACTGAAATATGCCAAAGTTTCGTAATTATTTACATAGGCGTAACTGGTATTCGAACTGGGCCAAACCGCTGGCTGCTCTCACCCTCCCATTCGTAAATGTCAATATGAATGACTAAACGAGCGTACACATACAAAGTGTGGTATGGTTTTAAACACCTAACAGATATACGTGTAGAACGATGTTGAACTATTTTGATTATCAAATTTTAAACTTTCACGTCTAATGTCTACAAAGTACATAGATGATAATAAAATTTATGATCAGTAAGTACGCAATATGCTGTCCAATAGTTGCCGCTCGGTTTGCCGCACTTCTCTAACAACATTATGTTGAAGATTGAACAGGCTTAGGCTAAAAGGGTATGCGGGCGGCGTCAATTTTAACAATGAATTATATAACACATGTGTACGAAGTTGTTCATTATTACTAGTTGTACGGCTTTCTATAACATTGTAAATAATTGAGTGTGAATTTAATACGACACTCAGCGAATGTGGCTGATATTTCGTTTTGTTTTTAATTCGATCATAATACACTGCATTTTCCAAACGTCTGGTCGATGCGGCGCGCTCGGCATGCGGTCCTCCACTAAGTCAATACCATTATTGTTCCACGCTGTCCTACCAACACAATGAAAATGAAATTCCTTGTATAAAAAAGATAGGACAAATAATGCTGTTGCCGCGTAAACGAAGGAATTGACTCGAATATTAATGGATTGAGTTGTAGCGCGTTCAGTTTGAACGACTGTATATTCAGTTTTAAATTCAATTCCCTCAAAAGCTTTTTGTAAAAATAAACACAAAGTTTTTTCGTTCATTATTGTAAGGTGTTGGGATAAAACGAATGTCGGAGTTCGGAAATCCTGTTTATTTTGTCAGGGCTCGAATGAAAAAATTTGCATTGCCCGTAATACTATATGTGGAAACGCTCCAATCATTTGGATATCAAATAACAAGTGTTATATCAGTGAACGAACTCATTGTGAGGAAATCTGCACAAGTTACAGATTATCTATAATGGTCTTTTGGGCGCGTGGAGTAGGTATGCCAATACTTATTTGGGTAGAGTGGCAGACTTTGGTCTTTACTCTCTTAATTCTGAGACGTACGAACGAAGATGATGGGCTATAGTCTCGTTTATTATGTTGGCCTTTGGCACTAGGACTTCAGTCTCGGCATTTTTTTGAATCCTCATTATCGGCTATCCACTCTAAGAACACGGCCAAACAGCTTAACACTTGATACTATTAATAATACAATGTTAAAAAATCCGTCATAGTATACATCAATATTACAATACAATTCATGTGCTCTTAAATATTTTTTTCGCTTGGGTTTAGTCGAACATTTAATCGTAGTTTTGTATATATCTGTAGTTCCAATCTAGTCGAACTATTTTCTATTTTTTTCAATAATTTGACCTCCATTGCCTTGTGTTTTGATGTCATAGTTGGCTTGTGTGTTAGGGCTGTAATGTAAACACCGTTAAATATGAAATACCGCGAATGTGATGTCACTCACGCACCGAACACTTCCATGAAACGATTTTGAAATTTGCTTTGACCCAGATTGTTTTCATCCAACAACATATACCTTTCATTAGTGATATACATTTTGTTATTCTGGTTCAAATAGCGTAATTTAAAGCACTACATAAACTATGCATAAGGAAAAAAACTATAAAACCTACAAGTCTTATTACTCTAGTGCAAACAATAATAATTGTAGGATTATAGTCTGTGAAAGGCGTGTATCTTGAGCTTTAACTTGGCACGTATCTTGTTAATCATTGAAATACAGATTTAGTATTAAAATTTAGTGAGGCCTTGGCATAAAAGCACTGTCCGGCAATTACGTAAATGCAGTAAAGGCTTTGTAATTACCCTAATTTATAAACAGTTTGCAAATTTTAGAGCACTAAACCTAGGTTTCACGACGTTGTTGTAATCGCTTATATAACACAGTGTCCGAACACTAGTCGCATAGCTAAGGCGGTGAGAGTTCACCTGACTATAAAGTGCAGACATCCACATCTATAACTAATCTAGAATATTACAAACCAGTTGTTCTTACTATGTCTAGTTACAACATAATGTTTGTAAAAATGTATCCCCTTCCCTTACAGCAAATTATAAAATAAATTTTCATTATTTATTCCATAAAATTATTGAATTATTGGACAAGTGTTTTCACTGTCAGTTCAATTAAGACTTATGTATCAGAAGGTTCAACACTGGCGTAAACTAGGCGTTATCCGTGTAACTAATAAACCAAATTTAAACCAAAGCTGAACAATTATGTAGGCGTGAAACTGGAATAATTAATTTGAAAGTTGATTACTCAAATTACTTTATTTTAGGAATGTACTGAAGTAAAACAAAAACAAAAATCAATAGTATCGGACGTTACGTTACTTTGATTATGAAAAACTAAACAATATTGGGTAATTAATCAAGCTCCATGTATAAAATAGCGAGATACGAGGGCTTTATAGGTATAATTCTTGCAATAACCTCACTTGCGGAAAGTCAACTTATTCATTTATAAAAAAATCTAGAGAATGCCACTAGACATTAAGTTCGACCATTGTACATCCTAGTTTTAGGTACTACAACAGAGTCTAAATAAATACATTAAAAAAAACTTCAATATACACACGACGTACATACGTATATACATATATTGGTTTATGCCTGATGTTTCTATTTTACGTTCTTGGATATTAAGCGCCCGAAAATATATTGCACTACATTTTAATAGCCCATAGAGATGTAAAGTCGAGCGATTATGGCCATATTCAGTGGTAAAATATTGTTTGGGGCTTCTTGGCATACTCATTCTTTGGTAAAATCTATTGTATATTGTAATCGTATTTTAAGAGATAAAAAAAATATGGAAGATTACTTCTGGCGAATGATTCTTTATTTGGCACAACACTGTGTGTATATTTTCGGATTCATCTAAGTTTTAGACTTCTGATCTACCAATAAACCGTAAGTTGAACATTGATTTTCTATAAAACATTTATTGTTAGATATTTTTTATGCGGTTGAGAACTTCCAACTGAAACGGCATGTCAAAATAATTTCGAGGCTTTCTCTGGTGAAGTTAATGACGTGTATTGTTAATATAGTGCATGCACTGCAGTATTCTGAACTGAGGGTAAGCAGAATGCCGCAACTGTTTAAGTGGTCTCAGTTTAGTTCTTGTGAGTTGCAACGGGTTTGTTAGCAACCTTTGCTAGGTAGTTTTTTTTTATCTGATTTGGATATATTCCTAAGCTCTGTTAGATTTTATATTTGATTTTAATTTGTTTCTGATAGTCTAGATGTGAGCCCGGTGCATGGCAATAGGCTCACCACCTATTCCATTGTGGGACTTAAACGTAACTGGTGAAATGTGGGGGTGTACTACATTCTTCTGCCTACCCTTTAAGGGGATTACAGGCGTGATGTTACGTCTGTTAGATTTGAGTGCTATATAGCGGTTAATGAATATGTTACAATAGTTTTTTTATTTTACAAGTTTCTATAAGCTTTATCAGTTCAATGATTACACTTTAGAGATCTACATAGTTTTCTCTAAGCTGTGCAGTCTGCCAATTCGCACTTGGCTTTCGCAGTAGGCTATGATTGTTTTATTTATGAAATCTTCATAATGTAAGAGGAGATTCGTACTCACAAGTAGAACAATAAAAGGGTCTGAACAAATTTGTGTGTATACATATGTACAATATAATATATACTGTATAATGTGTAAATTAATGTAATTCATAGTTTAATCACATCATACCACTTATTGAATTATTATTATTGAAGTGCACAATTATTGTTGAATTGTCAACTTTTCGTAACTGTGGTTTCTGTTCGTGGTTTCAAGAAAGAAAACAATGAAAACTTCTCTATTAACCACAAAAACCAGTCCAACGTTTAATCTTAAGTGAAATTAGCGTCATAAAATCGGACAGCGTGTTCGACACGGCTAAAGTTCCGCGCGGAAAGTCGTTTAACCTTCGTGCACTAGAAACGTGGGATAGATTTAATCGGTTGCGCGTGGATGGCCACTTGGCTACAAATTTATGTCCCCGCCCATTGCATTGGATTTCACGTGCTTGCGATCGGGACTTTATCCCATTTATCTACAGCCGCGCGTTCACAGGACTGACAAATTTCCTGTCTCACGCTTGACAAATGAATGAGCGCTGTAGCACCAACATGTCACTAAGGGCTAATGTGGGGTTTGATAAATATTAGTACATCTGATACGGACTGTGCAATGTGATAAATAAAAACTGCTTATGTACTAACTTATATTATTTTCTTTAGCAAGCTTTAATGCTAACGCGTACAAAAATAGTTAAATAAATAAGATAAATTTAAATTGTAGCATTCTTTAACAAACGTGACGTAAATAATAGCATGACTCTTTATAGACCAGGAACATTAGTTGATCGCATCGTGTCATTTATGAAGCCTGAGAGCGGGAAATAGGCAATACGTCGTTAAATTAGTTAATTGTTTACCTAGTAGCACAAAAAACGATTAGTATAACGAGTTTCATAGACGTTCGCGTTAGGTCGGTACGTATGAGTGACTCACCGACTTATGATAAATTAATTTAAAATTATTAGTACCTAAAAGTACAGGTATATTTCTGTTAACATTCTGTTTAAATAATAAAAAGGTCAGTGGATACCAAATAATTTCTTGAGGGTGTTTTAGAATTCACGTAGGTGAATTCATGAATCAAATGGCATAATTCTTTTGTTAATGTTTTGAATGTAAATTCAAAATATTTAAAATACAATATTTTTAATTTAGATTATTATATGAGAATATTATATTACATTAACATAATGTTTATGCAATATATTTGTTTATTTGTACCTATCTAAGTCTGAACTCCGTCACGTGTATAGCACCCGTTACGGAGCCGAGTTCACGGGACAGATAAATTAGCCGTGTCACGCGTGACAAATTAGTGTACCCAGTGGAACAACATGTCTCTGTGATCTAACACGAAAACTTTACTAAGTAAATATTAGATAAACGAGATCTCACCATTTGTTCATCTTATCAAATGCTGTTACACAAATCCTTTGTTGGTACTTTTGATAGCGGATACGAGTAAACATAGAAGCAGATAGCAGGTAACTCTGATTTAGAAGCCAATCTACAATCTACGTACAAACAGTCCAGCAATAGAATTTTATAAAAATACATTGTGAATTCGGATTATGGATTCGTGTTGGACAAGTTTTTTTCAACATCTCTCTTTCAACTGTTTTTTTACCAAAGGTCATAAGAATAAAAGATTGTTTCACAGTAATAAAGTTTGTAAAGTGAATAAGTACCTATATTAAAATATTAGTCATGAAACAATAAAAGGCTTGATAATAATGATGATCATTAGTCAGATAGAAAAATATGGGCTTTATTGAAGATATATTAAAGTTCAATAAACATCGATAGACATAAACAAAAGAAGTCAATACGTTTTAATTATGAGACAGGATACTTTGTCGGCGTGTCTTATCTGTGTTATTGTCCGTCTATTAGTTTTTATGCATACCTTTTAAGATTACATCTAATCTTTTAATCTTGAAGTATTAATCAATAGACATTTAAACTTATGTTGAAAAATTATATTGTATTTTTTTAAATTTCTTAAATAACTGTTGGATTTTGTTACGCCGCTATTATATTGTGCACGATTCTACATGCTGATATACTTATTTGTCCGTCATATAGACGATAAACTAACGTTTTATAGTTATAAAATCTTGTGTCGGTGCCATATTTTTTTATTTAATTTTGTTTCTTCTCTACGTCTACGGTCTTCCGCTATTAAAAACTTATTTTACATGTTAAAATGTTATAGAATACATTCTAATTTCAATAAAAGTCAAGATCTTGCAATATCATTAAAACGGTTTGGTAATTAATATATGTTCTTTGGACACATGACTAAAGAAAACGAAAGACACTGTTGCTGGACAACAAACAGGTACTTACAAAGCAATAATCGGAATGCAGATTACACTTATAATGAATTATAAGTATCATAACAATACTGTTCCATCTGCAAAAGGGAGCTTTAGCCTGCAGTGTAAATACGTATACAATATCAATTAAATTTCCCTTAAGTATAAAGCGCGGAACAACGTAAATAACCTCTTTAAAACGTCAGCAACTGGAACAATGGAGTTTAAACGTTTGCTAAGTGTAGCTGGAAAGTCACGGAGAGACGTTGCAAACAAAAGGAGTAACTTGACTTGTAACCGTAGATTCGGTGTAAGGACTCGTGCACCCTGTGAATAACTGAAAAATAATAATTTTGGATTAATGGATACGTGATTTACAATACATTCTTCCTTTGACCTTACTAAGCGTTTTTAAAATACAATTTAAATTAATAGTTTTACAACGATGGAGAAACACATCGCGAGGAAACCTGCACACTTTTCGCATTTCTCCATAATAATAGATACCATTTTAAACTGCCAGCACGCACATGGCCAGCGCGGTAATTATGACCTTAACCTTTCTCATTTTGAAAAGAGGGTTTTATTTAATAGAGAAATGACAAATCGCAGATTGAATTGATTAATAACAAAAATTACCCGCACGTACATTGTTTTCTTATTTTTTCACGGAAACGAGGGTTTTAGAGTTAGTTTATAGATCAATAACAATACAATATGTTTATTCATTACTTAAGCGTACTTACGAGAAATTAAAACATCCGCATACCCGTCTGTCCGATCATGAATGTAGCTCAATCGTATTTTTTATACCAAGGACCATTAAACACACATCCTTGTTTAATACATTTCCATCGTTGTGCTTGTTTAATGTAATGTAAGTACGCAAACAAAAAACTTGGAGAAACCAAGCACACATTAATAACGCTTTCATTTTCGGGCTCATATCATAATGTCACGGCTGAATGAATAACTTTTGATATTTTTGTAAAATTGCATATTGTTGTAGTCTTGTTATAAATCCATGGGCGGAAGCAGCGAATTAGGAGGCTTAACTGATTAGCGATTATTATCTTTAAATCCGCACCGTTGCCCTGTTTATCCTAGTGGGATGCTGTAAAGGTAAAGATTTAAGATTAAACTAATCTGTTATTTAGACTGCAGTTCAATATTTCAGTTAGCAGTATTTCATGGGAGCCACTGATTATATCTGAATCTTCGTTCTATTAGAGGTAACTAAGTTATATATTCTATTATAGGTTTACAGATCAGGTTTCAATTAATTAACTCGAGAAACACTTGACTCCTGTTGAGAGATAGAGGCTTTGAGAGAGTATGCATAAGTAGGTATACTAAATAAGCAGTATTACAAGTAACTACTAGGTTATCGATAGATGGCACCTGGTGACCTTAGGGTCAAAATTTCGCAAGCCTTAAAGATGACTTTAAACCTTTGGCAAATGGTGCTGGAGTTAGAGTATGCTTAGGGCTTCTTTCGATTGTAGGAAAACCTCGTACACAAAAATGGGACGTTAAAATAGTCCAGTCAATTCAGGGCCAATAAAATCTGTAGAGTGTATGGAATTGTCCATTGAATGTTCAAATGTAAATAACAGCTCTCACAATATTTATTGCTACCAAATAATAAATAGTAATTTATGTACTTAGTTGAACACCCAGAACAGTGTTTGTGTAGTGTTCCTTAAATTATAATGTCCAACAAATTAGACGGTAAGTTAGTACGCAGAATGTATTGAGCCACAAGCGAGCCAGTTGTGCTTAGAGTATTATTTGAATGAATATTAATAAAGTTCAATTGTCTGCTGGTATGCGATAGCTTTTAGAAAATAGCATTCATTCTGTGGCCTTTGTATTATGGATCAGAGTTCAAACGCATAATATCGTTGAGTTTTGTTAAACTTAGTAGATGAAGTTATTATTGTAAATAGTCACAATACATATTGAAATACATACTGTGCCAGAATTAACAAGTTTTTTTCCTACATTTGTCTCAAGAAATACTAATAGATAAACGACAATAATAAATTTAAAGTATAAACTATAATTGCAGTATTTTATAATAGTTATTGTGGGCATATTAGAATTGGGGTCAAATTAATAAACTCCTATGTATATCAGTGGCCCGTATAAAAATTATTACATGTTTCCGGCATCGCACTAATTTACGTTTGATATTAAATTGTTCTTTTGTTTTCACCGTTATTATAATGTACTTTTAAATAATTGTGAAACGTAAATTAATGTTGCAATGACCCGTTCTGACTCCACTTAAGCAAGTGTTTCTTAGTAAAATTCTAGTAATTTTTATTTAAAAATATACGATTTCATAACGAATGGGTTATCCTCCCTTCAAAAATATATTGTTATGTTAAGTCTAAATATCTCATGCGTATAAGTTATCCTCAAACGCAAATTTATTGGGGAAAATAAAGCAAACCTAAAATTATTCTGAGAAGGGGCGCTCAGAGACGAAAATGATGTATATGATTTCCTTGGCCTGGGTAAAAAACATGAAATGTGGCCACAATGGCGGATATGAATCGGCGGTCGACTTCTTACGGTCTCATAATGTATAGTGTGATGTATTATGTACTATTATATTGTTAATAATAAATAAAATATAAACAATGTGTATGCATGCTGTAATACGTATATAGCGTATAACATGTATTTCCAAATTACAGTTTAATTTTCAAATAACTAGGCATGTTGAATTAGGATTTTGTTTATGGAAACTTAAAAAAATCATTGTTAACATTGTATTGAACGCGTGCCATTGTTTCACAGAAAGGGCTTTATATTTTATGAAGTCTCTAAGAATCCTTAAAGAAAGATCTAATCATATAAATGAAATGGAAAAGCTAACATTATATTTAAACACAACACTATCACGGCGTGTTTTTATTTAGATTTAATTGTTTTATTGATGTTCCTTTTACTCATAAATATAATGAAAAGTATACTCTAAGAATTGTAATGTAGGTACAAAAGGAAATTAAAAATTACTTCAACCGAGATGGGGAACACTAAGAAAATAATAAGAAACGGGCAACGCTGTAGAGTTAGTAATTACCTTTCTATGAATATTAATTTATATTTTAAATTAATTCTCACCATGTGCCTTTGTGCACTGGTGTAATTAAACGTTTCATGGTCGTTGAAGAATGTCAGCCGTTGTTCCTTTATGTTCGAATGTTTCTATCGAGCGATCGCTGATTCATATTCTGATAAACAATCAATCATATCAATATGTTTATAAATGATTGTCGATGACATTATTGGGCGTACAGATAAAAATAATGAACTGAGAATACCCAATAGGGTCTATTTATTTTCGTCTAACTAATAAGTTAGACGAAAATAAATCATTTAACTAACCTTATTATCAAAATATTTCGTTCTTCCAACTGAAATATGTTGTTAAATAGGAATAACAATGGATTTACACAGATCGAAGAATGAGGATGCTAAGGGCCGGCTCATGTCGATGCTTGAGGCGACCATCTTGGTCTTCAAGAGTAGCAACGCATCTGTCACCAAACTCTGGTACCAAATAATATTAACAACACTAGTATTAATATGTACTAACTGGCTCATGTTACTATCAGTTTCATTACCGTAGTCCTGTTCTCAATGTATATAAACCAACTAATATTCTTATTAACACTTGCTACCAACTGAAGCAATTCACACTGCAGCGCAGTTCCTACAGTCCTATTAGAGGTTCGTTTCAGATGTCTATGAGCGGCAGTGGCCTCTCGTAACTGTATATTCAATTTTTTCTAGCTTACTATTCCTAACCGATACTACTTTTTGTCTTATCTGTATAAAGACATAAAATAATCAATAGTTGTCGCGAAATCTTGGTATTGAAATATTGGTCGAATTATAGCGATGTCCGTACATTTTTATATTGAAATAAAAATAAATATAATCCAATATCTGTATGTTTAAATTGCATCGTGGCATCGTTAAGTAATACTGCTGATAATAACCTTGAGAGCATGCATTGAGAAGAGACAATCACTGCATAACTGGTGGACGCACCCAGGTCGGACAATGAGTTATCGCGGGAGCCGACGGAGGAAGGTCGACTCGTCACGCTTGGGTTAAGGACACTAGGGCCAGAGATCCGGAGCTATGACATAATGAATAGAATAATACCCTTTCTACCATTACGCGTACTTCTGAAAATAATCATAAGAATGTGAAAGATATAGTGCACAGTTAAACGTTCACAACGTTGTATGTATAAGCGCAGTTAGCATTAGGGAGTGTCCGTTCTATTAGAGGTTGATTACAGATGCATTGCTTCTTTTGAGGACTAAGATGATTGCCTCGAGTATGCACATGTACATATGTGCTACCATCTAACATACACCAACACCACTTCCCGCATTTATGGCACTTGGCAGGTTCAACCGTCTTAACTGTAGCGTCTGTACACGCCGAATTTTTCCTAAGTTGAAACGGAGTTATGGTAGCAATTTATATTATAAATTATACATTATTAAGTACAATTATATTTATAAATTGAATGTTGTTATTTGTAAACCATTTGATCCCCTTTGCCAACATTGAACGGGTTATCTGTCGAATGATAACGAATTTAAAGTAAGGCTTTTAGAGTCTACCAATAAATTTAAAACAATGATAAACCAATAGACTAAAGAGTTAACCAGTTAGACTAAAGAGAACTAGTATTGTTTTAGTATTCTGATTTAGCTTAATAATTGTGTAACAATTTCGCTGGTATGGTATAGTAAATCAATCATTGAACTTAACAAAAACCATTTTATGGAACTCTAAGGAATCAAGTTTAGTACTTTGTAATGTTTACGCGTTTGTTTCTTGTTTCAGTAATCAGAATATAGAAACAAACGTTTTCTTATTCGATAATAAAATATTCCAAGGATAAGAATAATTTACATATTGATAGAGTAATTTATAAATTGTATATGGTCTATACGAGTACATGCTATGTTTCTTAAAATTCTTATAAATATTCCGATATTGAAATTCAGTATTTATTTTGTAACATATGTATAAGTTAAAGTTTTTGTCCTCATATCTAATTTATTTTATATTTTGCTGCGGTAATGGTTAGCTGTAAAGATAGATAATTTTTTAGATACATAAATATTGTGATAGATAAATACTATATTAAATATAAATATTATTCTTCGATTACTCTATGCAAATCATTATACGCACAAATGTGTATTAAGGCATTTTGAAATCAAATTCTTACTTAGCAACACATTTAGTACCCCAGGGTTTCCTATCTCTTACCGAATACCTACTACCAATCGTAAAGATTGGGTATGCCACTAAAATATTAAGTTAAACGTTAATTCATTTCCAATTTGCTACGTAGATTATACATAGCTATTTTACATATGTGGTTATTCTGTCATGGTCGTGAATATTTATGTACGAACTATTTTTAGGAAAAAGTATTTGGAAATGAAATTTTGATCTTGGCACGAATATTACAATATAACTGGTACCCCGAGCTCGAATTGATCAATTGCTCGGCTCAACGCCAATTCGAAATGGTTTGCAACTGCCTTAACGACTACCTATGTAATAACTACAAAGATAGATTGAATGTCATAAAATAGTTCGCTTAAAATTTCCGCATACTGTTTATTTAGGTTGTTGCCAGGTCACATATCAAAATGAATGTGTGTTCCTAATTAAACGGAAAATCTGTAATAAAATTATTGTGATACGAGTACTTATCTGTGCCACGTTTTTCAGAGTGCACATCGATATAATAGGATTTATTAGATGTAGGAGGAGGTAGAATATGTATACGATTCGCCCTGCGAAGTACTACCTACACCTCTTTGGACAGTGAAGCAGTTTTTTTTACAATATTCAGTTTCGGTCCAAGACCTATTGCCTCCACTAGGTGAGTATATTGCACGATGAATTATAAAAAAAATTAAACTTTCACTTCGAGAAAAGCCTATGATTTTACGAAAAGCAAGGAAAAATTGGTATGAACTTTAATTAAGTAACAAAAAACAAATATATACATGAATACTTATGATTGTAAAGATGACACTGGTAGTAATAGCGTTCCCACATTTAACTGTGTAGATATGTAAGTACCTACCACAGAAAATAACAAATATTGAATTTTTCCTGTATTTAATGATGTTAAAGAATTAGAGAGTGGTATGCTATCCAATATACGGAAAGATGCAGAGAGGACCATCTACTTGTCTCGCATTTTGTCGTTATGACGGTGGGTAGCGCATGTGTAAACACGACATGATATATTTCGCGGGCGACTCGTCACGATAGCCGTGACAAAGTGCCGGAACGTGACGATCTCTTTCCTAGTTTTCTGGCCTAGTGTTATTATTCCAAACTTCATTTTGTAAGTCGAAACACATATTTATATAAATATGCAGGCGTGAATTTACTAAACATTAAATTATGTAACACTATATGATAACATGTTGTTGCTCAATCGTATCTTGTGATCCTTTCTTCGTCACTTACTCCGTGAAGTGTAAGAGTAGCTACATTCTTTCTGTCTAGTGACCGTGTAAAAGTAAAATTTGTAAACTAGATGTTCCGTTAAATAGGATTAAAGAAGTTCTTTAATCCTATTCGAATAATCAAATTTTGTAATTGAATTTTTTCAATGTATTTTTAAATATCACCTATTTCTTATTATAACAATGAAGGAAAGTATCTTGACGAAATCTTTGCGAGTTCTCTATAAAATTCTCTAAGATGTGTGAAGTTTGACAGATCGCACGTAGCCAGCGTGATAAATGTTATATTTCCACGTCAGTAAATTTATAGGTGGAACTAGTTATACTTAAATATAATATAGATTGTACAGAAAGTTACAGAAATATGAAAGTTCACCATGAATTATACTACTGAGAAATGCGGTTAACCAGGATACGCGTTACAGTGAAATTAGTCATATTCCTATTCGGATTCTACGGCGATGCAGTTATTGTACGGAATTGTGCGGGTCTACGGTGAAATTCAAGAGACTCCTCACAGCATGGAACAAACAGACAGAAGTAAGGACGGAAACACTTAGGACAGGGCGAGGTGTTCGAACTAGGTGTTCCAACTTAATACTTAAAGGAAGTGGCACAGATGCGTTGGTATAGTGAAGCTGTATGAGTGCTACAATTTTTTAACATAATTGTACAGAGCTTCCAAAAAAAACCCGAAATTAGTACAAAATCATCTTTAGCACAGTTACTACAGTATCTGGAAACGGCGCTAGACTTTTGTCTGTGGTCACAGAACATAAAACTTCTGGTCAACTCAGTGTTACTGTAATTGGAAACCTTACTTGTTTTTAATATAGGCATTGCATTTTATCAAATTTATTTTATTCCACGAAATCAAAATGCGACTACCGCACTATATATATACAAGTTATATTACATTATTATTGATTTATATTTCAACAGAAATTCATTAAATTTTGAAATACTCAGTTCATAAAGGATAACGTTAAATTAACAACATTTCCAATAGATTACCTAATATTTATCTGCCATATTAGCAATGTCATGACTTGTTAGCTCGAAATATCCATAGTTCGACAACTTTAATAAGGATCTTAACCTATGATGTCACGAAGCTTCGGAAATTCTAGCGGAATAACATTCTCAACATAATGTTTCCCTGAAGTTAATGGTCAAATAGCTATTGAAGGCTGTGACACACGAACACTTTGTTGGGAAATCAACAAGTTTGCTGCAGAAGATATTTTAAAAATCATTGCTTTTACCTAAGGTTCCGCAGGCTTTTTTCCGTCGACCTACGGAGCAAAGCCGTTTGAGAAATATCATGATTAATAAAATAATTAGAGTATCATAGATTTGGTTTAGTAGGGTAGTAACTTAGCTATTATTAACTTCCATGAGTTGTGGGAAATAAGTTGAAACTGATATTTTTATCATATTTTACCTACAGCAGGTATATCAATGTATTCTTAAGAGATTGTACAAATGGATTGTATAAAAATTTGTCGTCGCTTTTATCGGCTTTACTTACAGATTAGGCTCAAGACGTTAAGTCCGTTTGCAAAAAAAATATTTTAGCAGTTTTTTTCTATAAAGTGTATTTTAATATTTTCATCAGTGCCATTTTGGTACCAAAATGAACTATATAGCTATAAAGTATTCTGTTACACAAAAATTAAAAAGTTCCGCATCCGTATTCCCAGTATGTAAGTGTCGAGGCAAGCTTACGTTAGACTTCGCCGTAGCGTCAAGTTTACGTTGACAATGTAAACTACGGCTTATTACACGAACTAAGCCCTACCTGAACTCTGGCTGCTAGCACGGCGTGATGTTTTAAATAGTATAACATTCAGGTTACTTATTATTATCTTTGATAGCGAATATATATCTCATCTTATTGATATTATTATTTCATTGTTTGAAGAAATAATACCATCAATAATTTTGGAATTCGAAGTAATAAGCCATAAAAGTGGGTTTTATAAAATTTTATGAAAACAGTAAGCTGATAAACTGTATATCTATAAAGTTCCATATACATCATTTATACAGAAAATTTTACACCTAAATACATAACACTTTCATGCACATCACACAAATGTTTGTCTTAGGTGGGAATCGAACCCACAACCCCTCGATTCAGCAGTCAGGGTTCTTCAACAAAGATATCAACGGGCCATTCAAATTCAATTCTGTCAAATACCTTTGACTTCTCTTGGCTATATTTTCTGTCAATTCATGACCCCATAACTTTCTATGTGTATTTTGTACTAATTAAGCGATACATGTTTAGCTTGTGCGTTGTTATTTTAATTAAGCCTGGGCCCATTGCTTAATTTAGGCGAGTTCGTCCAGCGGCACTCTCGGTAGTCTCTGCTGACTACACATAAATAGTGCTTCGTAATTCCCTGCAAATTGCTTCGTACAATTAAAGGAACGGTCCGGTGTAAAGGTAGCTTAATTGTAATTTATTTTCAGTCTGTTTCGCTTTTACTTATAGCATAATTGAATTACTCTATAAACTTAGCTTTCTTGTATATTTCTCAATTAAAAGCTCACAGCAAATTAAAATAAAATTAATATTCGGTAAAGTTAATTAGTAGTGAATTACAAATTTTGTTTATAGGTAAATATTCCATATTATTGTTTATGAAACCAAAATTACTTATCCAAATAACTTTTTAACGGTAAACGGGGTACTGTAAAAGATTTTCGTACAGATTTTAATGCATTCAGCGTCCAAGTATATTTGCGGACATATATTTATTCTATCTCAGCGGACAACTCACCACAAGTGCTTGGTTATGCATGCCGCGCTTTGGTCCGCAAATGCTCTGCCAAGTGCATCGGTCAAACGCAATCTACTTTCTAACTTACATTGTATAAGCTTCGGGACGATATGCCTGAAGTTGTTCGTCGCCACCTATTGGTTTGCTTTTGAAATGGTTCCAAAATATGCAGACTTTTCAGCTGGTTTTTTCAACTCTTGCGCTGGCATTTTGTCGCGTACAGCATATTTCTCTGCGTACGTTTCTCTGCTTATTATTACAGAAGGTGACGAAACAGTTGTGTTAAGTGCTTGAAGTTCTAAAGTAACTGAGACATCGTTCAGAATCTGAAGTTATGTTTTAACTCTTTTTTATATTTTAATATTGTATTAAAATATAACTGTTGTTTTCGAAGGGGACCATACAGCACACACGTCTTTTAGGGAAACAACGTGCGCTACAAATTGCGTTAAGCATCACGGCACGTCAACGCGGATGTTGGAGTCTAATGCAATTTGAGACTTCGTCACATTTGGTACATTACTTTACAAGCCTTTTTCTGTTCTTACTAGGTCTTTATAAAACATAGCAGCCTTTAAACTTTAATGATATTATTCGTTTTACTATCTCTTACTCTTATGCAAGCGTACTAAAAACCTATGCATTCGTTTTTTTAGTTTTTAATAAATCTTCGTTTACGTTTAAAAAATCAATAATAAAATCATTGCTCTAAAATGCATGTTAGTTTCTACAGGAAATTGTGCAAAGATATATATTTGTGCGATTTTAATACAAATAATCTTTTATATTTAATATTTTTAAATATTAGGCACTTTGCTTTTATTATGCGCAAAGATTGTCAAAAATTGAAACAAGGTTATAAAATATTTAAGCTTGCCCACAATTGTGGGTAAAATCTAGTTACATTCTGTCACATTATTAAAACAAATGGATATTAGTTGGTAGAGCTCTGTAAACCTATTCTGGCTATATAATTCTTGTTAGTGCAAGGCTACATTATAAGTTTTGACCTTCTTCAGTGTATTGATAACGCCATAAACACTAAAAAAACAATAGTAATGATTGTGACTAAAATAATGACATAAAAGTCAGTGATGGATTAAAATGACATCATTATAGAAGGCATGTCAGGGATGTTTCTAAATTTTAGTTTCTATTAGGTATATTGTAAATTAAATTATATTGAAGTCAACTATATCGCAATTGACTACTATGTTAGTATATAGGGAGGAAGAAGATCCAATATTCGATAAAATTATTTACTATGGGACAGCTACTTTGCTAATACTTTACGTGATAAAGGTAATATATTGTATCTAACTAGGTATAAATAATTTGAATTAGATATAGAGATTTCGGTGTAAGAATTGATTAAACACTTCCCCGGTACAAGTATTGAAGATGGATATCTCTGGTCTCTACCATAATCTCTGGTCGAATATCTTATAATCGAAACAGACATTGTTATCCTTAAAAAAATATTTATTGGTAGGTTACGAAGTATTTGTCCAGTGGCAGAGATAACATTCAAGAAAGAATACGATCTAATCATAGGATATCTGATCACACCGCATCAATATTGCCAACACGTAATGACGTCGGCAAAGAAGAGAGAAAAACCCGGAAAAGGCAAAGAAGAAGACATCACCATAAAAATACTTATAATCAGTGGCCTTTATCAAGCGTCCCATGTTATAGCGAATACGACGAAATTGAATAAAGCATGGAGCTTTAATGTCTAACGACAAAATTTACTTATTGAGGTGTTTTTGTAATTTAATGTTCAAAGCAATCCACAACTACTAGGTTATAATGAATCATGAAAATGTTAAGTAATTAAATGTATTGAAAAGAAAACAGTCTTTAAAAAATATAAAATTACAACACAATCATTATGCACATCACACGGTAATAGTAGGTAACGCACAATTGTGGTAGGTGTTACGGTTGTATTTATTAAATATTAATCTAAGTTGTCTCGCAATAATTTGTTTCATTTTTGATCAGCATAGTAGAAGAGTGGATTAATTTACTTCATTATCACAGACTTTTTCCATATTACAATCTGACTGCGGCTGTTAGTTTACACGCATTGATTATAGAAATTATGGACAGCATTTTGATTAGTTTTTTACTAATGAGATTAACTTCTGAGGAATGTTTTCGAATTAAAAAGATGAGTTTTGTTTAAATGTCATTCATTGATTAAAATTTAATTATTTAACCTGATCCTGTCAGAACATATAAAATTACCGCTCATTTAGGACTGCCATTATTAATCTGACAAATATCAGTACCTAGTTAACCCACTGTTACTTTAACGACTATCAATTTATTGCTGCCAGAGCACACGCCAAACTCGATTACACGAGTAATGTGATGAAACTACAGATAATAGGTGTGGGTCTGACGACAGATCCCATATTAAAACATGTCACAACGAGCGAGCGTCTTGGAACGTGAGGGGAAATCGTGAGTTGAGACGATGGCACGACGATTAGTAAGTGCTCGCCGACCGCAGGAAACCGATTGTAGACCGAGGGCTTCATGCGAAGTTTCTATTAACATCTAAATGTTCAATGAGCTCTCTGTCTCAGCCAACCTTGGTTTAACCGCAGTCGGAGGAGGAACTCCCTCTCCTAAGGAATCGGAATCGTATATCAGTTATTGTGGCAGTAACGAAACTGAGGGATTGGCCCGAGTCTGACAACTAAGTATGTCGACAGTCAATCACAGATATTACTCTAGAATTTCCATCAAAAGATAGTTTTGACATAGAACTGGTTGAAAATATACTACGTCTAAATTTGGTCAACTCTATTATGTACGAATGTTTTACAAGTCTATATCGTCACTTCACATCGTGATCGAAAATAAATTAATTATATGTACATATATATTGTCCCAATTAATCTAGTTCAGTTCAAAGTATATCTTTGTATATGTATCGCGTGAAGCAAGTGCTGTATGTTTATTAGTTGACTCTTCCGTATACTATTGGGCCGGAAAAGTGGTAAAAATACATAGTTACAACACAAGTGCTCTAGGATACCCCTTTATCGATATCTGGTTTTCCTGGAGAAACACATCTCTTTAGGCTTATGTAATTGTGTTACCTAGAAGAGGTTTGTGAACTATGTACATTTACGCTCGTTATTCTAACTCATCAAACATTTATTACAACACTATCTGTTACCCGCGGCTTTGCCCGCGTGTTGGAAATAATTTATTTTGTTCATACACCATACGGTTATTTGATGAAAACGTGTCCTCCCGGAGTAATAGGATATTTTTCCGTGAAAAAAAGAACCTTCGTCACTTCCCAGCCCTTCAACTATCTCCATTCCAAAAATCACATCGACCTGTTGCTCCCTTTTGACATGAGATTAGAACTAAGTAACTAAAAAACAAACAAACACAATTTCGCAAGTCTTTGTAAGGTTTCAACTTAATTACAAACATGATGTTTTTACGTAGGTATTTATATGTAGGTACTCATATTATCAAGACAATGCATATTTTCAATCATATCGATATACCATTTAAATATCATAACATTTAAATAATGTCTACCACACTTATATAATTTTTACAGCAAGAAGAATTTTGATAGAAATAAAAGAAGTAAATCCGCGTTATCATTTCTGCAATATAAGCCTGGTATTACTCGCTCACTTTTTACTTTTCTGTCCGAGAATCTATTTAAACATAAAATTTTAATTGCGCAAAAGCTTGCTTCGCGATGCAGCAGTTCCAAAGAGTAATTAAATTTAATTACACGTAAACGTTTATGCATTAAGTTAAATAGTAGCGTCCTCGCTCGTTACCGTCTTTTCATTATTGACAACTACTACCCTACTCGTATTAAATGAACCATAATAGATACCTTCTAACATGCATACACACATATGCAGACACACACATACACACACGCATTAAAACTTTATACGGTAGTAAATATTATACTAATATTTTTACTTCAGAATAACTTTTTATGTGTGTATGTATATGTATGTACATGTGAAATAATTATATGTAGTTCTGATCATACAACGAAATATATATAAACAACAATCTATTGTAAAACATGAGCGCATTTTTATATATAGCCTGATACAAATAGCAACTGTCAGCTGTCAAAATAATTCTAAAAGCAAAACACGGGAAAAAGTTTCAATATGAATTAAATTTGAAAAAGCTTTTAATGTTACTGTACCGCGTTAAAAACCAGTTAACATTTCGGTCGACAAATAGTATTTCTTATATCAAGTCATAATCATTGTTGTATACGAGTACTTTACATATTATGTACAATACACATATTTACATCAAATCAATATTACAAAACATTATGTAAGTGATGATCTCATTGTATTTTCACTCTGTTGTTACAAGCTGTTACATGCTACTGTAACAAAAACCAAATATATTACATTTCTTGTATCGTAAGAAAAATTAACTTGAAAGGATCTCCTGTCCTTTAGATCTACCGGAGCAATAAGCCATGAAAATTATTGGGGCGGAAACAAGGAAAGCAATTTACCGGGATGAATCCGCACAGGTACGATCTTGCACTAATGTTATCATAATACAATAAATACTACATAATAACAGGTGTCGAGATAAAGAAACCGTATTAATACTACTCGTTACTGTATCATAAGTTTGATTTCAAGTATCATAAGTTTGTGTTTTCAGAAGTGTATATACAGTATTGATATATTAGATGGCATTATGGTAAAGTGAGTTTTTGAGATGATAATATTTAAATATTATTTGGTTTTGGCTTTAGGCAATAGATATTCAGATGATTTATTACATTTATAATTAATTACAACGTCACAAATTGTTTTTGGCGTATCATGCGAGGCAGTGCAAAACGTAAACGTAACATCACGCCTGTAATCCCCTAAGGGGTAGGCAGAGGAGTGTAGTACACCCCCACATTTCACC
>DWDX01000572.1:0-25205 GCA_018245675.1 Agara michaeli
AGTACCCAACCCGGGATTTGAACCCAGGACCTCCCGATCGGCAGTCGCACTAGCAACCGCCCGACCAACGAGGCAGTCATAAATATAATTACTTTTGCAATAATCGACTGTAATCCTTTTTACATCCTACTATTGGGCATAGGTTTATTCTGTAATTACTAGATTTCTGGAGTAGTTTTAATCAGTTAGTTGATGATATGGGTTACTGGGCAATCCAGCTGTGTCTGTTTCGTAACCGGCTTTAACGATACAACAACAACAAATGTATAACATTTATAAGTGTTTATAATATTAATTTTGTAAACTGGCAGGTAACAGTTGGTAGATTACGATCTCTATAGCAGATTTTCGACGAAATTTGATTAAAATATCTAAATAACTTTGAAGGCTTCCACGATAAAGCAACGTAAAGCCGAACTGCGAACCTCTCGTTCCTAAGTTCTTGATAAGTTAAAAAGACTTTTATGTTACGTTTATTTTTGTGAAACTTAATCGCGTGCACACGAGCGATGGATGACAAGTTATTTTCAAAGGTCACATCGTAATTCGATTGAAATTTGAAATCTTTTTATTTCATTACAAAATAAATATACACATTTAATGAATGTCGAAATCTCAGACCGTGGTAACGATTCAATTATCGATGTCATTAGCAACAAACTTGTTTATGTATTGGAATGGATTAATATACAAATTGCTGTACAAGTTTAGGAGTGACACCATGAAAAGATGTCTTATTTTGTAAATTTTATATCGTATATACATATGAAGAGTGATATCATTATGTATGGTAATTCGTTTTAATATGCCATAAAGACAGTTATCAGCGTTTACAACTTTGAAATCTATTTTCAATTTTTAACTAAAAATTTACCACAAAGTTTAAAAAAAAATTATTAATCCTTAAAGGTAAAAAGCTTCAGTTTACTAATAACGTGGTTTTTAGCTAATAGCAGAAATTTTCTAAAATTCTGTAATAAAAAAGTTAAATGTGAAAATCCAGACACAATACTTGTGAGGCTGCAAGAGATTGTTAATTGGAGTTGACATGTGGTATATTGATATCGTTACGTGCCAAAGAGAAGGTTTTATTTCCTTGTCATTTCATCGTTTCACCGTTCGGGCAGTCCATGATATGCACTTTACATTGCTATACCAATACGAGAGTGTAAAGTGTCATATTATGGTTCAACAGTTGCCGTCACTGAGTTTGTCTATTTAAATATGTATATTAGGAGTTGGCTTAATTATATTAACAAGAAACAAGAAAAGCTAAACTGTTATTTAACTTCATTTTTATTTGTTTCAAAATTTGTGTACAATTTCGTAAAACCATAGATATAAACCATAACATATATTTTTCAGTATGCTCCCAGTATGAAGGAACACTTCATTATTTACTAGTAAATAGTTATTCTTTTACCAGTCCAATTTTTTTTCAACTACCGATTAACGAAGATACAGCGTAAAGTCGGTAACAAATTGTACTGTGGTATGTTATTTCTGAAACCTCAATTCACTGTTTGTTTTGATTGTAAAGATAATATTTTATATTGAAATGTCCACAATGAGAGTGCAACGATGAAACTGGAAACGCTAACTGGTAGGTGTTGATCGAATTGGATTGCGAACAGATGTTTCTTTATCTTTTATCTTATCTTATCTTATAGCCCGTAAATTAAATTGAAATGTTACAAATATTGTTGTTTTACAATATATTTTTTTTCAATTGATTTCTTGAGTATTTTAGAATTGTACTCGTATGTCTATATTGTATACCATATTGCCATATTCTTAGCCGTCACCCAAAAATAAAACTGCGATAAAATTAAAAACAAACGCTTCACTAAACCAACAAGCACCTGTTATTTTATTTGTTTAAAGAGGTAGTCATTAACCCCATTCCAGTTTCCGGTTTTGTCTCGCTAATTGGCGAACAGTTATCAGTTTAGGAGACTAAAACGGTACATAAATGGTAATGGGATACATATTTATTTTACTAACATGCTTTTTTTATATCTAAAAACGCGAGATAGCCGTAAAAATGATATATGTACACATTTCTAACGTCTACATTTGTTGGTGCCGTGACATTTTTATGGTGTTCAGAAACTAGGTTAACCAGAGATATTCTAGATTGTATCTGTCTGATTGATGACTAGATACAAAATACGGGGAGACATGTCGCTCCTGTTGTCCAGCTGATATTATGACAGAAACAACGATGCACATGTAAGGTTTTCTGTAATGAGTACCTTTGAGGGAAACGAAGCGGCTGGATCGCTTGTTGAGTAATTCTACACCCACACAGCGATCAAGGGGTTTTTGTTCTATGACTGTCTCATCGATGATTTATGTACCCATAATTCGAATTGACGTATCGAATAGGATTTTACACTTCCGTCCCGATATGATTTTCTGGTAATTGAATCTAAAACTGCATATATGAAATCCCGCACTGACAATGATTGTATTCTACGAATTTTTCCGTGTTATCAATGAGAATGACCTAGCAGCTGGCGTTGTATATGTTATCGCGAACGGCTATATACATATATGTATATGTCACAGTTCACTATGTACCGTTCAATAATAGTTCTAGTCAGTCGTAGCAATGCAAACTTTTAACACGGCAAAGCATGAAATCACCGAAATGGTAGACGCGCTGTCGCTGGTAAATTGTATATAATAATTGTTGTCATTTTTTACCTAAGTTCAAATAGCAAATGATTTTTGTTTTCTTTATTTATTTATAATATAATTTTAAATAAATCCCATAAACGTGGTACCGTGAATTATCATATCCTGTGTTACTAAGGAATCACTTGTATTTTTTAATTAAACTAATGTAGACTACACAATATGCCTCTTCAGATATCTGGAGTGGACGAGCTCAATCTACACCGACTGCTTGTTGCATATACCTACTTCTTAAAACATATTATTACCAATATAACTCTATCTACTTCGCGATTAGCTTGTAAGAGGTTATTAGCACTTCGGAGTACTAATTCTGGTGGGCGATACTTCCTAGGTCAAGAGACGAGCGGCCTTGCGTAGGAAGCGGGTAATGGTGATATGATATCATGGTTAAGTCATTCTAATAACATTTTCGTAATACGAAAATCTTAAACTGGATCTTTATACTGGACTGCATATTCTGGTGCGGGTTGTGGAACAGGTCATCCGTTACCATCATCATCATTGGTGACCGAAGTCGTCCATTTCTGTACAAAGGCGTCTTCCTTTCATTGCCGTAACTCGTGGTCTTTCGGTTACCTACTCAAACGACTGGCGCCTTGAGGTCGTGGATTCGGTTCGTTTGTTATGTGTGCGGGTGTGACAAAAATATCTATTTATTTATAATATAATATGCATTTTGTTTTATAGATGTATTATATATTTACTAGCTATACGCTAAGTAGACCAACTATTATTTTTGGCCCACTGCTTAGCAAAAAAACTCTAACTTAATTTGTTTTCTTATCGCTAAATACAATTTAGCTTTCAACTAAGTGAATAATATTTATTACATCAACAAAACGGTTACTCGCTGCATATTACTCATAAGGTGAATAGGTTTTTTTTGCGGGATTACATTTCGTGGTAGGCATTTTATTTAGTCGTTTAGTAATACGTTTTATATGCCATTATATGCTAATGATTCTTGTAAGTGAAGTGAGTTTGGTATTAGCGGGAAACGTGCATGAGTGTACCTGTACAGGACAAATGAGTTAAAAATATCTTTATTAATGAAATCTTTTTTTATAATTGAATTTTTACGACTTTTAAGACTACCTATGATATCAATGACATTTATTTATTTGTGAAAATTCTTTTGGAAACCTTAATATTGCTCGTCATACACGCATGCGCAATAAGATGGGGAAATTATGTATGTGTCACCTATTCTTCTTTATTTATTTACTCTTGTCTATTTATTTGATGGAAGATTAAATATGTCTATGCCAGGACCTGCTAGAATCATTCTCGTGGGTCAAATTGCTAATAATTTACCGCCAAGGTGTCGAACTGCATATTAAACAAACTTAATGTCCATAAAAACCGATAAAATCGCTTTTTATTACTTCAACATATATTTGGACATTCGTATAATTCGGTTATTTCGTACTCTATTGAATTTCTATCATATACCGTTGTGTTTTGAATGTTTTAACACGACTTTTACAGCGACCTTTGGCTGTTTGCCAAATAACTGACACGCCAAATATCTATACAAAGTTGTCAGCGAAAATGTACAACTCATTCGGTTTCATTTTTAAAATGGTACATCCTTCTCGTGCAGTACATTTAGTCATAAGTTTACATGTTCCACAGACTGGCTTAGAACGATAAAAGTAGATATCATTCGTTCCCATAAACAAGAAGACATCGGGAATAGTCCAAGATTGAAATGGATTTCTTTTGGAATTGTAAACAAAATGGCGGATATGATGTACATCGTTGTCTATTGGTCGATAAGTCTCCAAGATTTAGGGACCTCAAAGTCTGTACTAAAGTTGGAGGTCACGTGATTTGAAAATTTAAAAAATATCGAACATCAAATTTTCTTCATGTTTTTCAGATGGAGATCAAAAAGTATCGGCGCGGTGGAGCGTCTTTTTTGACATACTGGATATTTCTACTGCAGGTTGGTATCAAAAATATGGTGAACGTATTAATAAATTGATTGTGATTGAAACGAACGGTCGCTGAAGGACCACTTGTCTGTATTTTACGATCAATAAAAAACGAGTTACGCACTTCACTTCGACTTAATAGCTTAATGAGCCCATTTTATGTTTTGATGTTTGGAATGGACTAATCCGAAATATTCCGAATATGAAAATGGAAATATAATTTGACTTGGGTAATTCAATTCGGATAAAATATCGCAAGCAACCAACATTTGATACAAAGAACAATTTAGTGGGAATGGTTTACTTGGACATATTTTTTGAATATTCAAGTATTCGTTCTATATTGAGATAAACTGCCTGCTAAACCGAAGGTCGTGGGTTCGATTCCTGTCTAGGACAAAGAGTAATAACAATATGTAAGCATAATATAGTATGTATGCTAGCTGTCCGGTTACCGTACCATTGGCCTCTAATTACCTAATTTGGAATCAGATAGCTTTATGTAGAATTGTCACAATTATTATTATTTTGATACATTCTCAAATATTACTTTCTTCGTATTTACAGATGTTAGGAAGTGCTCGTCGCGGAGCGGAGGGCCACGGCAGGCTCATGGACCCACCTGCCAGGAATTCGATGTGGCGGTTCGGCTACCCCAACCCGGTCAACTATAACGATAACGAGCTCTTTTGCGGAGGTTACGCCGGTCAGTAGCGATTTATATACAAACTAGCTTTTGCCCGCGGCATCGCTCGCGTTAAGAAGTATTATTATTAATTATTTAGTTTCATACAAACTTTCATCTCTTATTTTATTCCCTTGGGGGTAGAATTGATCAAAATCCTTTCTTAGGGGATGCCTAGGTCATAGTAGCTTTATGCATGCAAGTCTCAGCCCGATCGGTTTTAAAATTGACAAAGTTTCATACAAACTTCACCCTCGCATTTCACCCCCTTATGGGTTGAATTTCATAAAATCCCGTCTTAGAGAGCATTTACGTCCTTAAAAGAACCCGCATGCAAAATTTGAAACTCCTAGCACTTGTAGTTTTTGATATTTCGTGGTGAGTGAGTGAGTGACCTTTCGCTTTTATATATATATATAGATTTAGATAAAATCAACAGTTCAATAGAAATTTATTTACAGTCCTCCTCATTGGTTACTATGGCGCCGACTCCTGTCGTGCAATATAACAGAGTTACTTTCATACTTTTAAATGTTCGATTGCATGAAGAATAGTGTGGTTCTCCTTCAGAATTGTACGTGCATAGATAAAGCTTGGGTCTCTCATTATGTCAATCTTAAAACAAATATAAACACTGTCGAGATAATTTAGGTGTATTTACAAAGTTCAGAAAAAAGCAGTGTATGACGAAAGTAACCCAAAAAGTTTCCCTTTTCCTTTAAAACGAACAGACCACTAAAAATAACATAAAGTCGTTTTTTTTGGAGTCATAATTAAACTAATATAGAGAGGCTGCGCAACCGAAATATCAATCAGAATGATGACTCAAGGACATATGCGTACATATAGGTGTTTGATTATTCAGTTAAGACTTTATGTAAATATAAGTTCAGTACTTCAAACCAAAGAATGTTTATTGCAAGGTAAATACTATTAGAGTTACCCATTTTGCATTCGGAGATTGAACCCAAAGCTGCAATACTAAGTAAACACTGTCAACGCTTGTTAGAACCACTTGAAACCCATGCATTTTAGAAAGACAAGCAAAGACAAAGACGATTTGATTTTTAGATTTAATCTGCGAAATTAAATTTTTTTTCGAATTCCATTTTGTATGCCATAAATTAAGTATGTAATACGATTTATTAAAATTTATTTATTTATTTTATATTACTTATTGTATATAAGTTATAATCATTGTCATTAATAAATGTCTTATTTATTAAATGAATAAACGTTTCCAAGAGCTGATACTAAATTGATAAAAAAAGGTTATTAAAATCCAATCTTTTTCTGTTTCCGTCTTTTGTCGTTGTTGGAAGAAGCAATGAGGACATAAGTAACGGAGTGTGTGTTTAGTCCAGTGGGAACAGAACTCGGGACGATGCGGCGTGTGCGGAGACGCAGACCACCTCAACATACCGCGGCCGCACGAGGCTGGCGGCATGTACGGGAAAGGCATCATCACCAAGTTCTACAGCGTTGGCCAGGTGCATCTTCTGTCCATATATCAAACGAGCTGTCCCCCGGGATATTACACGCGGAAACTTTGATCCCGTGGGGATTTCGGGATTAAAAACAGCCTACATGTTGACCAGTTACCTCAGTTCCCGTTCAACCGCCCAGTTTTCGTAGCGCACATCGAAAACTGATTTTCGTAGGCAAATTTCGCTCCCTTGATTTATATTAATGTAATTTTTGTAGGGATCCCTGATTTGTTTGGAAATAAAATATAGTTATGTTATGTTACGCGCTGATAATGGACCTTTCTATCGGTGAAGGAATTTTGAAAATCGGTTCAGTAGCTTTTCAGTTTATTAAATACAAACAAACAAACCTTTCCTATTTACAATATTAGTGACACACATAAAATAAAGGCTTGATTGGATCAGATGCTTACCATGGGCTGACGATTCAGATATTGTAACATTGCGAAGAATCGGTATGTCATTTTGCAGGAGATCGAAGTGGAAGTAGAGTTAACAGCCAATCATCTCGGGACATTTGTCATGAAGCTCTGTCCGAACAATAATCCTAAACAAGAAGCCACTCAAGAATGCTTTGACAGGTAATAAAGTCACCTCCGTTAAGTTAACGATTCTGTGCAACTGTCTTTACAGGTTAGGTACTTCTCATGGCAAGAAGCGTTCGAGTCATCTATTTGAGCGATCTATCAGTAATTGCTCATCTCCATAAATTTTGGTTCACTTTCCTTTGCTTTCAGGTATCCGCTGTACATATCTGGAACAAGAGGAGACAGATTTTTGATCCCTCTCGATACTGCCAAGAAGGAAATTTTTAGATACAGGGTGCGACTTCCGCCGTACGTCACTTGTACACAGTGTGTTTTACAATGGACTTATTACACAGGTATGTTTATTACATAATATGACGTAACTATTTAAGTCAGGACAGTGACTTATATATCTTCAATACATGATCTGGATAAAAACAGAAAGAAGTACAATTTTCATTTTTAATAATTCGTTGAAGTTTAAAGTATGTATAGGAAATATATGAATGTTTAGTTTTTTAAGATCGTTAACCAAATTATTTCACGCATCTACCTTTATAATTTCATATTATATCATATAATATCAGCCTTTATTTGTAATAATAATGAGAGATAATCGCGCATCATAAAACTGGGATCTATAATTAAAAGCAATATTTCGAAGAGTTATTTATTTTTCAGGTAACATGTGGGGAATCTGTCCAAACGGTACGGAGGCGGTGGGCTGCGGTCGTTCGGAGACGTTCAGGAACTGCGCAGATGTGAGCGTAATCACCAGCACTGGTGGCCTTCCGCCTGCCTTCGCCGGCAGCCTGCGTAGCGACAATCCGTTCCTACTGTACTACAGGGACTACACCATGCCGCAGAATGTGTACCCGCTTGTCGTCAGGTATAGCGTTCTCGATAGAATTTTACACGGGTTACTTATCGTTCTATTATAAAATGTCTGTTTGTTGTTCGTGAATAGCTAATGTCATTTTATGTCTTAGTCTTTTGGTTTAGGTGACTAATTGTCTCTGTTGTTACCGTGTTACGTAGTTTTATACGATTGTACAAAAATTGTTCAATACGTGTTGCATTTGTGTTGAATGTTGTGTTGTGTTTTATTGTTCATAAAAATTTCTTTTCCGTCTTAAATCATATTCATCATCAATGTTATATTTTTATGTAGATCAGCGATAAATGCACTGTATATATTTCAAGCACAGATACGGGTAATAAAAATATTTTATATATTTATTATAATTTACGTAGTATGCGTTATATATTTTCGATACCTATTCTGATTATTGTGTTCCGTGCTTAATATTTCAGAATGTTCCAACAGGATATTGAAAAGGGAGCGTTACGTGTGATTAGGTAAAAACTGTAATATATATTTGTATGTATACATTATAATGATGTAATATGTTTATGTTTATTATATTTAGTTGTTTTATTAAATGAATAACACGCACAGTTTCATGCATCATATTTTTTTTCAGCAATGATATATCTGACACAGAGGAGGACTTAGGTCCGCAAATTATTAGGTATATTTGTTTTTGTTTTGGAATGCCGGTGTTTGATTGGAGGTGACGGAGCATCTACCTCGTTTCGGCGTTCGGTTTCCATGTTGTGAATAATTTCCTAATCTTTGCTCTTGACCAAACCTAAAAAATGTTCGTATACCTACTTGTAATGAAATTGTGACTAACCTATTTGTTATTGACCTTTGTAAAATAAATATAATATTGTAGTATTGTACATATATCTTTGTTTTGTGTTATTGTGAATACATGTTGATTGATTGTATATTTTAATGGCATATTGTATTATAGTTAAAGAACCGATGAATCGATGCGCTGTTGATTATTTTAGAAATCTCGAACTATCTATTTGCTGATTAATCTCGGACCAACTTTAATTTAGTAATATAAGTACATGACAACTTTGCATCGGTTTATCGATATGAATGGTAGCGGTTAAATAGTGCGACGTGTATATTGTAAATAAAAGACGTCAATTTGTTTACTTTATTGTAACCTAAGTTATTACAAAGGGCGAACTCAATGCCTCGTGGCATAGACTACTAGTCAACCCTTAGGGGATGAATAACTTTACGTTACGACAATTTGATTCAATACGCGGAGACTACAAATAATACCAGCGATTTAGTAATTAGCGATACTAACGTTCTGACATACTTTAAAAAAAAATCAAACCAAACAAAATACTGGCGACGAAATTAGGTAAGCTGTCATTGTCTATGGGCTGTTGAAGAACTTATTGTTATGCCAGCTTTGAATATATGCCGTTTTGAATCTATTACAAAACCAAAGACCGCCAAATATTCCAGTGCTGCCTTGCGGCACGATTGTAAAACTAATTAGCTGTTGTGCATGATTACAGGGACCAGGTGTGTGTGCCGTCGGACGGGTTCCGAATGATTCCAGGTATGCTGAACTGGTGTCAGACCAACTGCCTGCGATACCCACCGAACTGTCCGGAAGCTTTATGCACTTGCCCGTGAGTAGCTTCATCGAACTTATTCAAAACAATAAATTATCTATGCATGTAATTCACGATTTCTTAATATTTCAACTATATATTATATATATGAGTTAGTGATAAGGTTAAGATACTAGTTTGAATTTCAATTGCACGGTGAATCGAATCGAACAGACCCCAGCTCAGCAGTTACGTTCACTAACCGCTGAACCGACGGCAAGATCGAGTTGTACATTTTTTTTATGTTACAGGCAAGTATGCGAAGCGATTGGCGAGTTGGAGGGCCGCGAGGGCGCAGATATATACTGCATGGACCAGTGCATCGTGTACCCGCCACACTGCCCCAAGAAGAGATGCCGCTGCTACTGATCACCCCTGCTCATTTGTCGCACGTTGTCTTATGTTAAACCGTATCAAGATAGATAATTTGGTCAAGTAATGTAACTGTTACGATTTTAAAAAGCTTCAAAATATTTTTTATTTTCAAAAAAATTAATTGTGGTCTTGTTAGTGCACTGTACACCAAATAGCATATCCAGACAACATCAGACGTCGTGTAACAAATGTAAAAATATTTTAACTTAAGGTTTGTTTCAATCCGATGTGCCATTTCAAAATGAATTTCACTATAATTATAAAAACTATCGTATTCGAATTCTGTAATAGCTCTGGTAAAACAGTGTTGAAAAAATTATTTTGAGTATCTGTAAAAATAGAGGTTTTTAACCTGTCAGTGAGTCGGATTACAAGTTCTGATTTTTTTATACATCTTTTTAAATATATATTCCTGAGATGTATACCTACTTACTGCATAAATAACATGAAGGTAATATAATAAACTTAGGTAACTTGTACAGATCAAGCGTAAATAAATTTAATTTACGATAAATAAGATAATATACAAAAACAAGGGAAAATTTGGCAAGAACGAATTTACATTATGCAAATTGTTGATTATACATATTTGCGAATAGCTTAAAATTTACAATTTAATCATGTACAGCTGTATATATTATTTTCTACTTATAATATAAAACATGGCTCTCTGCCATAATGTTTAAATAAATGCCAGATTATGTGAATATGGTATTTTTGTAAAATAAATATCTAAATTAATATTTCACAATGTTTCATTTTATACCATAACCCCACAGAACCTAAAATTAGTTACATTAACTTGTGAGAGTACTATTGACAGGTGAGTAGGTACTATCCCTTATTTTCCATGTGTCGAACTTACTATCATTGATATAACTAGATAAACTCGCGTAGGCGGTAAGCTACATACTGTTAACAAATTTGAAAATAAAATTTTTTAGAGGTGGAATTGAAATGAGGTTAAAAACTATGTTATAAAGTTTTAAACAAAGTACAGATTCTAATTGGTAATCAAAATTTGTAAAAACTTCGTAAAAACTTATTAATCGACAATGGTTAATCTTTTATTGTACTTCAAATATAACTGAATTGAATCTGGCAACACTGTAAAGTGACGTTATCGTTATCAGCCGGTCGATTATTTACGCATAGCGATTGAGATACTCTATAAAACTAAGATATTAAAGTCCAAACAAACAAGACACATAAGTTTGACAAATAATGACCGATCTACTCGACGATGACCTGGAATTTAGAGGTGGTACGCTGCAGTTGGCGACGGAATCTGTAGCGGAAAATGCGGATAGTCGTAATAATGCAGCAGATAATTCTAATAGAAATAAAAACCAACTAAACCCACATCCATCGGTTCTATCTGGCGCTGACTCTTTATCGTCTTCCACGTCGTCTTTTGCAGGTAAAATACCTTGTTTATTATACAACATTCTCATTATTATTATTAGTTATAATTAGTGTGATTTGTCTAATATGATTGAAGAACTTACAGCTGTATTAGCTATATTTTACCACATATATATTCATGACAATTAAACTTTTTATCCAAGTTATCTAATGAATAACGTCAGCATGAACGCATTATCTCATAACAACAAAAGGTCATGAACTTTGGTGTGGATTCTAGCATTACTTAATCATATTCAACATCTACACCTAAACATCATAATGTCACATAACAATCCGAGTGTATCTAGTATACAAATAAATTCTATATAATATCCTAAGATAAAACATCCAAGGTCATCTGATTCCACACTTGGTAAAGTCATTGATATGGTAGTCTAAAAGCATATAAACAACATATATAACTTAATACATACATATATTTAAATAAACAACTGCAATGTAGGTTTCCTAAGTGATTTTACTTTTAACTATTAAGGTAATTAAATAACAATTAATATCCTGTAGCTGCATAAAAGATTCCATTAAACTACAACAGTATTGGAATGTTTATACTTATCTACTACGTTGTTATTGCTAACTGCTGCTACATATAATCATCACTCTATGGTGATCAATCTGAGAATTACGTCTGCTCTTGGGGAACAGTTATAAGTCAAACAACAATGAAGAAATCATAATGATAATAACTACTGTTGTAATTTAGAAAAAATTCCAGCTGATTCCTTCTTAGGCAGTAAAATGTTTATGTTACAATTACTGGACAATTGATATAGATACAGACTATACAAATATAAATTTTTATTACATCCAGATAGAATATACAAATGTTTGTCCTGGTTTGAAATGTAAACCGAGACCCCCCCCTCCTGTTTAGTGGTCATGATCTCTAACCCTCTACATCAGGAGGCCAGTCTCGATACTTAAATTAAATATTAATACTATACCATCATGCTAGGTCCTTAATGGGTAGGCAGTAAGCATCTTGGTGCCAAATATCTCTGTCATTACAAATCTGAATGATGTGGAATGTTAGGAAGAAGGAGGGGGGGGGAACAGAGAAGATGCATGAAATTACGAAATAAATGCAATTGTTCCTAATGCAGATGCCAGAACAGATGCTCATTCTGCGACCCCGGCGCCTACCGAGCCAGTGCAGACGGTGTACCCACGATATGATGTGCCGTTCAATAAAGACAATATTAAGGATTTTTTCACATTCCGAAAAGGTGTGCTGGAGACGGCCATACAGGAATGCATAACTGCACTGCTATTCCCCGAGGATGGAGAATATTTGGGCTCATGGTTGCTGACTGAGTATGTGATATCCTACTTTGTAATGCCAATCAATGGCTTATTGTATTTAAATTACTTCCAAAGTTTATACTCTATTTGGTTGCTTATTGTTGCAAGTTGCATTTAAATGAAATCAAATAAGAAGTGATTTAACCTTTGTGTGATGTGTGTTATCTTATATAAGGGAAAATCCAAATAGCCTTTTCACTACTTATTACTTGCTTTTGAACAAATTGTAATGCTACTTTATCTACTTGACTTTGCGTAATCATGTTTTGTTAACCCTGGTGACAACTGTCAAACTACTGGCAGTTACGGCATTAGAGTAATAGTGATGAAGTCAGAACCAAAATAACTCAGAGTGAAACAAGGTATTAATGGGTATTGATGAGCACTTGACAACATCCTGCATATTTGCTATTGTCTTCACGTTAAAAACTGTTGCCAATTATGTAGCAATGTTGCTTATTGTCGTATTCACCTTTTTTATTGGTCTACTGCTGGAACGAGTTTCCTCTCATAATGAGAGGGATTTAGGCCATAGTCCACCGAGCTGCACAAGTGGCAGATTGGTAGACTTCACATACTCGGAAAATATTATCTTCTTTATAACAACCCTAAGGTGTACAGATTTTCTCACAATGTTTTCCTTCGCAGTTATAGCGAGTGATATTTAAATTTTTACGCATGCACCTAACAAGTCAAAGGTGACAGACTCAAACCCAGATCCCTCGGGGTGCAAGGCTTAATTAGAAACCACTATGTATTATTTTACAGGATCACTCTATGGGACAATGAGAAGGAAAGAATTATCCTGTTGACATCCAGGCTTGTTATGACTATAAAATATGATTTCATCGCTATGAAACAGCTCGACTTTAAGAAAACGTATTTAGATGATCTAGACACAATAGTCATTGGAGAGTTGGTTTATCCCCCATCCTCATTAGTACCGTAAGTGTCCGAAGTCTTTTAACAGAATTAATATGGCAATGTTAATATTAGTAATTGTGGTATGTGGATATGATGAATGTACGTATTGTTTGTTGAGGAAAATTTTCTTCGAATTGAAATTATGTTTTATTCAATGTTTACACAATATGTGTTTTAATTCTATTTAATTATCAAACCAGTATTATATAGGTACTAAGTAGTACAATACTTTTTTTGTAACTGCTTTATTATTGCAAGGAATAATATACAGTCTGTTATTATGTTTTAGTACACGAATTGACAATATTGCATTTTTATATCTGTGCTCAGATATTCTTTTTTTTTTAATGTTACGAGAGTAGCGAACGAGCGAACATCTGCAACCGACCTATAATAGGGCTGTAGGGATGGGACTGTTAGTGTGAATCCAGTTCATAATACATGTTAATAAGAATTAGACGGTGAGTATTGGTTAGTAACAGGACTGCACGAAAGGCACTGTTACTAATATTAGTCCAGTTAGTATTCGTCAGTAACCTCCCTATTAGAGGTCTGTCACAGATGCGTCACTACTCTTGAGAACTCAGATGGCCGCTTCCGGTATGGATGGACCGGCATACACCATCCAATTGTAGTGTTTTCCTCAAACGTTTGCGTGTGTAAATGTGCCGCTAACAGCGTGATATTGTTTGACGTCGCAGGCGTTTAAACGGTATCGCGACAGGTGTGACGACGGTCGTGAAAGACTGCGTCATAGACCGCCTGTGCCGGCGCTCGGCCGCCGCGGGCGACGCGCACGCAAAACTGTTCGATCCCAAGTATTTTGAACCTAGGTACTTTGAGTTGCAGTAGTTGCGGATACGATGCGTTCGCTGTCGTTGATTTTGCTCGCTTCTTTTCTCATTCAACATCGCATTAGTGATGACGGGATAACTAGTACTGATACCGAACTGAGCGGTCTGTTGCTATGGTGACCGGACAGCTGATAAACTTGCTATATAACGAAAAATGTCGGTAAGCTTATACCCCGACAAAAGGACAAATATTTTATATGTACGGGTGAAATATTCTTGTCGTGGGTGGGAATCGGCATGACCTTCGTTTTAATATAAAGGTTATACTAACTTCTAGTCAAATAAATGAAATTGTCATAGTTTTCAAAATTAACAATTTTTTTTTATTCTCACTGGTATTATTCTAATTATCGTTCTTTTGGAATCTTCTTGATTTAAATACGTATAATATTAGCTTACAGACGCGATGTTACTGTAATCTGATTTGACTAAAACGAAGTATACCTAATTTTATCGGCTTACTAATATAATTGCAACATGCCATGTGCTTTCGATGATGCTTGTCGTATTTTTGTGTGTGTAGATCTATTTGTAATAATAGCAAAGTAGATAGATGAAAAATAACTTTTAAGAATCACTGAGAATCACCAAAGTTTAGGCAGCTACGCACGTCTATGCAATGTTGGACTAGCACAAGTATACGATACTTCTACACTTGCATGTTTTAAAATACTCGCGGTTAGACATTAAACAATCTATATTTTAGGGTCCAGTCTAGTCTAGACTATAGACATTGCCTCAGATTCTTTTATATCATAAGCAAATGGGGAACTTTTCCTCTTGAAGATTCTACCTTCTTAGTAAATAAATATGTAATGATAATAAGCTATATGTTTGCCAATGCACTTTATCCCCAGAAGAATTTTAAAATCTAATATTAGTATTTTTCAATTAGCGATTTAACAAAACCTACAATAATGCTCACAGGATATTTTATGAGTAAATGCTAGGCTATAGAAATAGTATTCAGAAAATTATAATTAACAATCACTATGAGTTATGTTATTTGCTTTAATATAACTTTGGTATAATATTGCACTTATTAGTTAATCCTTTTTAAATTTAAAGGGAGCGCAATCTTCGCGGCGTGCGGCTGATGTGGAATAAGGGTGAGCCACTGCCGCTAAAGACCGCTTGGAACCCGTTCAGCCAGGATGTCCCCTTCATCACATTCGCTTCACATCCCATATATTGGCATAAAGGTATGGTAGCGTATTGAAAGTCACAGCCTGCCTTGGCCTGGAGACCTGGAGTCTACACTAATCATCCTATATAATTATAATAATAATACCTGGGACAATTCCACACCAGGCCTACCACAAAGTCCATGAAAGCACTATTGGACCAATGGGATAGTCAATACCATATTTTTTATTTATATAGTACTTCTGTATACAAATAATAATTTACACGAAGGAATGTTAATGAAAAATTGTACACATTTTCATGTTTTTATAACATTATAATACTGAAGGTGTAGTACAATAGACGATTAGGTTTGAAATCGTTTGTCCAAGATGGCGGCGTGGACGAGAGGTCGATGTACGACATGGAGACGTTCGCCCAGAAGCTGCAGCGGGCGGTGGAGGGGATGCCGTCGTCGGCCTGCTGCATCCACCACTCGCCCATCGTGATACAGAGCTACGTGGGCGTCGCCTCGCTGCTGCACAACAAGACCAGCATGGGCTTCTTCAAGGTCAGGGGCAAGTTCAGCTTCTGAAGCGGTCTACGCATACGTGTTCATAAGCTGCCGATATATTGACTGGCGATAACTTCTCTCATTCACATAATGTTTGTACATATTTCAATTAGAATCTGATTCTAACTAATTGCTCTTTCAGTATCGCGGTAAATTTTTGTTAGGCGTCTCCATAAATATGTGCATTCGATATAATATGTTATTACAATACACTGCTATCTTGCGTAGAGCAGATGATAAATGTGTTTAAGCGGATCCCGTTGGCGTCTGCACCGGTTCCTGATGTGATAGTTAATCTAAAATTTTATTATCGTCTCCGGTTAACTTATAATCCGTTTAAATTTGGATTGCGATGTAAAAAAATATTTTTTTTTATCTATGGTTTGTATTATAACGATACATTATATAGTTATTCCTAGAGTCAATATATCGATGGAATTGTACAATCGGGAAAAATGTATTCGTACACTGTTACGTGTAATTCTAAATCGTCGCATTAAACTTTTGTCGCTAGGCGTACATTGAAGGGTATGTTTCGGGTAGTTCTGGTTTCATTCGAACCCGTTGTCTATGGTGCGGACGTAGGAACACCAATGTTGGGTAAGGTCGGAGGAACACGTGAGACTATGCAACCGGTATTGGAATTTGTGTGGAAATGTATTTTGTGTGCAGCGGGCAATGATCAATCGAGTCATTAACTTTTCGGAAGTATTAGAAACATATTGTTATGTAGTGAAGCTATAAAGCATATTTCATTATTATTACTATTATTATAAATATTATTCTAGATAGATAAGTGCCAGAGATTATATCATTAAAATACGAAATTGTGTTCTAGTTTTGCTAGTCGCGATTGTGTCAAAATTTGTAAATGTATTCCAAATTTTTACATCTGGCAACCCGCGCTTACCTGTAACGGTGGACTATGCCCGTAAACCCTCTCGTTACGAGAGATCGGCGAGCAACAGAGGAACGATGAAATTTGAAGAGACGCTTTAAAATATGAATATAATGAAATTATAAGTAAATTTTAGCGGTAAATATTTTTCAAAGGCGTTTTAAACCGAAAGGTGATCTGCTGTCTATTGGCTGCCATTTTGTTACAAATGAAAAGAATTATGTTCTTTTTTCACCGTAATTTGTAAAATTAATGATATTAAGTTGAAGATAGAATATAGGTGAAATTACCATTACTCGAGTTAATATAATTTAATTAAAACAAAATAATGTTAAAACATAATAATGTTACAATTATTATGCTGTTTTTTTTTTACTAAATTTAAGTTTTACATTAGATTATTAGTTGAGTCTTCGAGCCACTTTGCTATCGTCATTGTTAAACTTAAATAAAGGCACGCCTTAAATAAATCTGGGGCCTGATCGCAAGTTATAATGAGTATAATTTTCCCGACTACGTAATATAATTAAAAATGCGTTTTTGCGTTATTTTTAAGAAACATCACACAACATAATATACTAGCGAAAGATTTTTTTGTACTGTGTTTAGTTCACTTGCGCTGTTACAAGCACTATGTATTATTCGGTACAATGCCATATTTATACGAGTAATTATACAATAATATTATTAATTCGAATGTGTTAAATAAACCGTTTTATAGATTCTCAAATTATTCCCGTTTTCAATATCAATTTCACACGTTGCCTCCTGTACGGTAACCAGTCTATGAAATGCCTGGGTGTCTCGAAGTTACTGAATTAACTTGGCTGTTAACACATTGCCTGGTCGTGAAGTGCCCAAATTATTCTGCTTGCCGGCGACATGACAACGGAATTGGTATTTTGATATTAGCCAAGAACATATTTTATTGTGATATTTTAAGTAATTTAGATTAAAAAATAATGAATCGTCTCGTTGTTAATATAGTTAATTGGAATATATCAAGTATTAACGTGATATTTGTAGTGTTTCAAAGTTTATCGTTGTTATAGCGTAGCGTTGACAGTGGCTGTCAAAGTTGATATAATTACAGATAATCAATTATGTTATAATCTTTTGCGATTCGTAACGAATAATTGTTTGTTGAAGTCTGGGATACAGAAGAGTTTAATTTGTTATAAACATTTCCAATATTTCGATTCGACAAACTCTTCTGTAAATCAGAACGTTGTTTTAAGATGTGTGCATTTTGGGGTTGCCATCAAATTGGATTAAAAAAAAACGAATGAGATCAAAAAAAAAACTATTACCTAGAATCAATAGCCGAATATCATGTTCATATGTTATGTTTAAGCTGATATAATTGTGTTACCGGCTAAAACACTCCCTCAAACAGCTACCCGCAATATGTTCGCAACCCTTATGCTAACGCGTATTAAAGTAATTTGTCTTCTTCATAATATATTTAGTATACACAAACAAATGAATATGTATAATGTTAAAATTGTGAAAGTGTTATATTAATATAAGTATAGTAGCTTTTGCATTGTCCGGGGACTTTTATAGTGAAGGTTCACTCGATGTGTCTATTGAATAAGAGTTTATTGAACGATACAATAAAAATTTATCTCTTACTCGTTGCAATACCTGTGTCTGGTTCCGTTAGTATTTTTCCTATATGTTAAGATGGTCAAGTGAATGATGCGAAGGTCATCACAACGAAGAGATGGTTCTGGATACAACTTAAATATCACGTGTAAAATTTGTAAGAACCTGAGTGACAATTTTGAGGTTATGTGTTAATATTATTTACATGATTTATAAATGATTCTGCGCTTGGATTTAAAAATTCAGGTTATATTATTAAATATACTTACATGATTTGGAAAATGATGTTCAGTGTTGCAATTTGAAAAGTATTGTTTTTATGGGTATTTAATATGTTACGGTTATGTTAAGGGCCTATTATTTTGTAAGCGGTTCAGTGGTATTTGAATAAATGAGATGTCATTTAGTAATTATGAACTATTTTAATATAATTATGTTATAAATAATATTGTTGCTATCACTATGGCGTATTCTTCTATTGTTGTCGATAAGAATTTAATGTTTTCATAATCATGTACATTTCAACATTTCGAATATATTAAATTTCTGCGTCTTAATGTGTTGTTTTATTTCAAATTATTTTGCTCTTTAGTTGTCTACTATTACTACTTCTACTTCTACTACTTCTACTACTAATACTACTACTGCTGCTACTACTACACTACTACTACACTACTACTACATTACTATATAATGTTGTTCCCAGGCGGTGCTTTATGATATTTAATAAAGAAATTCAGAATAGTCCCAACCACTGGGTAAAGTGTAGTTATCCCAAAAGCTTTCCTCTAAATCATTTGATTTTGCAGCAAACTCTGCAGAACCCACTTCTCTCACGTATCTGATTCCGTCAACCCAAGACAGATCGTTTTCGACAAGTTGTTGATTTCAAGAGATTGCATATGTTTCGAAATGTCTTTAAGCCCATTGCGTTCGTCCCACGAAGCTGGTAACGACACCTCGTCGTCTACTATATTAACGCGGGTACGTTTATTATTTTGAGTTACATAAGTGTTAGTTGGAAGTAATTCAGGAGATGAATTGAGTATTGAATTGTTGCTTTGTGTGGTTTTTTGTTTTTTATTTTTCGCCCTTCGACGTGTCTTTTCGATGTGGCCTGTACCTTTATTATTATTTTCCTTGTTATTCTTTTTGGGTGCGCGTTTTCTCTTCTTTCCTGTGGCTTTCGGATCTGTTGGCTCACTGATTTTCTTTTTAATCGTATTACCTTTATCTCCACTTTGATCTTGCTGGAGTATTAGTGAACTTGTATCTTTACAGTTTTTCACTTCAGAATTGCGATACGATTTCAACGGCGACGTGAATTTGCGATGTGTTTCTTTCATATTTGCTTTTGGTTTTAATTTTGTAATCAATCGTCCTTTGTTCGGTTTGATTTCGCTAGAATTTTCATTTACAAATCCGCAATTACCGTTATCATGGTTATGTTTGCGTTGACGTATACTAACATTTTGAGTTGGAATATTCGCGACCTCACTTGAGTTTTCAATATGGGCTGGAAATGTCGGAGTTGTATCATTTATTATGTAATACTGGTTTTCGTTTGCGATTGCGTTTTTCTGTGGCTCGTTTTCATTATTATTGATTGATTTTTCGTCTATATTATTACTGACAATATTTTTAAAAGCAATAATGTCGAATCTTTTGCGGTCTATCCCACTCATACCACTGTCCTCTTTATCTACTGCCGGTATAAAAGATAAAACACGACTTTTTTCTATAACTGAAGCAATAGCGTTTTGATCAACTGTCATTTTCGTTGTCTCTTCGATAATACTTTTCATGAACCTCGTAAGCTTCTCGATTACCTATAAACAGTTTAAAAGTTCGTTAGACACTGTAGAAGTTAAATACACACAAACACACACACACACATTATTATATACAAAAGAAAATAAATACTTATTGCACTGTTTTATTATTACAGGTAATATCTAAAATTTTTGCGCCTAAAACACTAATTTTGTTGAGTTTGCCTGGATGTAAGTAAGTGTACCTACATTTAAAAATTCATAATAATCATATACTTCATACACTTATAGTCCTATATAGAAGTATTACCTCACCTGAAGCATGCGGATGTCTGCGTTACATTGCAATTTATAAGTTAATATTTCACGCGCATAATTCACCGCTTCTGTTAGAGTAATGGCTTTATTATTGTAAATGTAATTGTCAACACATATGCTTATTTCCATCAATCTCTTTTCTACAAGTTTGTTCTGAAATAGGAGAAAACGAAACCACAGAAAACATGGTTTTAGCGATTTTATTTTTATGTATTTTGAAAGTATTTTAATGTCATGAATTAAAAGAAGTCTAGCAAATATATGATGTACTTATACAAAATTGTTCTATAGTACAAACTGATATCTAGCTAAAGAGAACAAGAATTAATAAAGACACATGACCATACATATAGACACATGAATTGTCAGACTTAAGTGAGAATTAAATGAGCTTTCTGCTAATCGCTACAACGCAAAAAGCCTAAAGACTTTTACAAAATTACAAGTATTAAATGTAATGTATTATAACATAATTGTTTAAAAATGAACTAATTACCTGTTTTATAATACCTGCTTGGTATCTATTTTGTTTTTGGAAAGGCATTGCGAAACTTATTGTATAGAACAGCCAAAGTTAAATAAAAAGCGCGCCAAAAGTTTTTTTTTTATTCAGCAAAGACGATTGGATTGCAACTAATCCACTGGATTATTTATATGATTAAATATGCAATTTATTATTTGTTCTTGTGCATAGAGCATTTTATTGGGATTCTTGTGAAAATCCTGCATTGGCTGATAATTTTTTATTATCGTTGTGTCCGCTGCGCGAATTTCCTGATTTATGTAACGAGAGATAACGCTTAAAGTACCACATAATCGTTCGGGACTCATCACAGTTCAGCTCGTGCTGTCGAGCTGAGGACTGGATATCTGTAGATTTTTATTAAATAACATTGATGGCGTAATAAATTAAAAATGAATTTAGTTACACAGTTACTCGTATTAATATTGGGAATTTACTTCTGCAATGCTGAATATTACGATCAAGGGCAACCGTGAGTGTTTTTTTTTTATTTATCTACTAATTTGATCCATTTGGAAGTTAAGATTTAACATATATTTTTATAAGTCGTACAGATTTTATTATAAAAAAAGATATTGTTATTCCATGTGAACTGGTTGCTAAATATTTCTCTTCAGGACGCATTTATTTAGGCACAATAGACCAATAGTGCTTAAAATAACGATAAGTTTATTATTACCTACTCGATAGTTTACCGGGTCACGCATATCACTGTCATTACTGTCAACTTCTACATATAAGTTCTTATTATAATGGTTTATGATTAAAAATACGCGCATTCCAAATTTAAATTTGTCTTTACATTTTCTATAGACCTTAAATGAGGTGTTCCTCTAGCAAAACATAAAAAACAATTACGACGTAATTACCATTGTCAGCATTTGATTGTTATTAATCCTTGCCATAGAAATATTTCTTGAAATCCGAAATGAGGGATGAAATCATTGTAATACTATGAGTGACACTAGTCTTGCTACAGTTCTCTAGCAATGGTAGATACAGTGAACCAAATGATATCGACTTCAGCAAACGCAGAATCATTCTTCGTTCGTGACATTGTCAATTTTAATGATTGATAATACACTAATTACATATATATTTAGTACATTTTACAGACTAGGTTATATAATCAAATTTATTATTACGAAACGATTAAAAGTCTAAAGTTAAACGGACGAAAAATGCAACCATTATTAAAGTTGTTATTGCCGGTATTTTTACGAAATCAGTGCAATAGTATGATAATAATAATAAATAAGGAATGCCTAAAAACGGAGGCCTTTGAGTGCTGCTTCATCACGAAAGAACTCAAGGCGCTTATATAATACATATAAGAACTTTAAAGAGAGCACAGCGAAAGTGCCATAGAGAATTATTACTTATATTATTTTTGCAGTCAACTGGATGTCCAGGCGCCGGCATACATGCCATCGTATCCTTCGAGGCCGCGGTACAGACCTGGTTATAGATATGGAGGGATGAAAACACCCTACACGGGCACAAAGACCGGCTATGCGGGTACAAAAACCGGCTACGCGGGTACAAAAACCGGCTACACGGGCACGAAAACCGGCTACACGGGCACGAAAAGTGTTTACGGTGAAAGAAAAACTTGGCATACCGGCTCAGGATTTACGTAAGTTATTTCACTCACTTTATATTACATTGATTATTATCTAAAACAATGCGATTCAAATACCATGTAAGCACTTTTAAGGGGAGGAATAGATTAGGTAAAAATAAGACTGAATAACAACTTGGCTAATGCTAGTACGCACAACTTTAATTGCTTAGCCTCGTGGTTGTTAGAGAATCTGACTGCAAAACCGGAGGTTGTGGGTTCGATTCCCGATTTACTGTTATTTATAAAAACAAGACTGAATGATACTAGGAGTTCCTGAAAACGACCGAATAAATGTTTTCGACGCACTATTGGTTGTGAGCTTGTGATGCAGCAGATAAGCTGTTTTAGATGACAGTTATTTAAAGATATTTTTTATTTTGTTTTAGGCCCAATTATCCAGAATTCCAGAACAACGCTAACGGCCCTGTAACGGGTAAATTTAAACATTTTGTTTTTTTTTATTAATACTGTAGTTGTATTCCCCTTTAGGGGCCAGACCCCTCAACTTTCGTAGAGATAAAGTACAAGGCTAACGCGATGTAAGCAGATTTGTAATAAATTAGAAACCAAGACCCTATTTTCTGAAACCAGAATTTTTTTATTAAATTTTTGCAAGTACGCAAGCGATTGCAACCATAATTGAGTATCTGTCTTTCACAAAAAACCAAAAGAATTTTTGTTGTTAGTCGTACGATTTTTTTCTTCACATAGCAGCCGTTAAATGACCAAATTAATCAGGAGAAAAAAGTAAGTTTTCCTACTAAATTATAATCGGATATTTTAAAATTTGTCTATGGATAGAAGCCGTCATAGAGCATTGAGAGCTGTCGGCTGTGTTTTTAATTTATTTTCACGAAACAGCGACGCTATGTCACAAGTACTTTGATATAGGTACATATGTTATTTAATATACAAATAAAATACCTAAATTAATCACTAGATATACACAATCGACAAGCGTAGGATGAGGCATATTATCGGCAGGAAATACTACGAATATAAACGCCGGTCGGCCGCCATTTGTTGCTATTTGCATATTATGGCGACCTATATGGGACCAATGTCATTGATAATGTGCATTAAGGGCTATTTGGATCACTTTTAACCTCTTCAGAATATAAAACTTCTTCTAAACGATATTGGCTTTTTACGTATGTTTTTGTAATTGGCCGTCTCTTAATATTTTACAAGACCACTTTGAATAATTCTGGACAGACTTAAAATCAGACACTAAGTCGTAATGATATTAAAATTTTCTAATGCTTAGAGAAGATACGAGTCCAGTTAAAGCGGAATGAGATAATGGTCCAAAGTAAAGTTTACCTGAACCTGACTTATAGTCTTATGGCGAACTTTTAGTTCGGAATTTTTTTAAAAGGAATAAGAATATGACTTGTTGTCAAGGAATTTTGACTTAGGAAAAACTTTTTTTAGGTTTATATAATTTTATTATTATTATTATTATACCGTCACGCCAGGTGCGTCACGGGGTAGGCAGAAAGCACCGAGTGCCAAATACCTGTCTTTACAAACCTGACAGGCTTCATCTTCAGCCATCCCTCTCTTCATGTATACATATAAACCGATAAGGTGTTGAATTAGAATTACAGGAACACTCAAGCGTGATGATCAAAAATCTGAATAATATAAGCGCTCTTAGTTTTGATACGCCTTCACAGCGGTATGCGACGTTGAATGCAAGAACAACGGCATCTGCGTTGAGCGGAACACGTGCCGATGTCCGCCGAACTTCGAGGGCAAGTACTGCGAGTTTGAGAAGAAACCATGTTTCACGAATCCTCCACTACCGGCGAACTCCTTACGGAAATGTTTTGCGGAGTAAGTTCGATTGTGAGGTTTTGTTTTTTGGAGAAATTTGTAAACGAACGAGCACCGGTTGCTAGTGGCCGCTATCCTATGAGCATCTGCTACCTTCCTTGGAGTAGGACTGACCTAGCTCTACAGACCCAATGAAATGACTCATATACGAGTAACAGCATAGAAATCGGTACCAATTAAAAAGATACCCCGATCTAGGAACTGATTCTAAT
>DWDX01000573.1:0-25198 GCA_018245675.1 Agara michaeli
CTGCACACCTTGGAGAGATGTTATAAATTGTATAATATTTTCTGGGGTGTGTGAAGTCTACCAATCCGCACTTGGCCAGCGTGGTAGACTATAGCCTAAATCCCTCTCACCGTGAGAGGAGACACGGTCCAGCAGTGGACCAACAAAAGCGTAGAAAAAAAAATACGTTTCTGACTGTTGGAAAATGTCAGAAATCGATTCGTTTGTTCTTAACATAGGTAATTAAATTTATCAAAAATTTATTAATATAGTGTACAGATATAATGTGGATTATGCAGAGGCACGTAGACATTGTTGATTGTTGACATAAACAATTATGACATGGATATTTTGATGGTAGCCACGCAAAGATGGGTTGCGTGAGGGTGCTGCGGCAAGGCAAGCCCCTGCCGAGGGCATGGCATCGTCTCTACAGCACATCCACATCGCCCCCGACTCAAGGAGTGCCATATACTAAGCTCAGCGTTGGAGTGCCAAAAGAGATTTGGCAGGACGAACGAAGGTAGGGAAATATCTTAATTTTTACCACCATAAGGGGCTATGCTTTAATTACGTACGCAAATTTCATTTTTTTAAGATGATAATAGGGAAGACGAGGAGAGAACAATGGGATAATGTTCAGATTTTGACAATTTCGTTACGAAACTTATGGCTTCCCCGCCCTTTGTTACAGGATGCCGTACTTTATTGAATGTCTTCTAGCCCTCACGTATAATGTAATTAATGGATGACTTATAACAATAATGGAATTTATTTAAACCGGCATATATCCGGTTTATGAATAAATTGCAAAAACAAAACGAATCATGAATTAAGAATCGTGTGAATTTTTTATAAATTTAATTTAATTTTTAGGGTTTCCCTAGTACCAGCCGTAGTTAGCAAATTAGTTAAAAAGGGGTTCACTGTTAACATAGAAGAGAATGCCGGAGCCTTAGCAAATTTCCCAAATAAGACGTACGAGGAAGCCGGAGCGAACGTAACGAGCCTGAAGGATACATATCAGTCGAGTATATTAACATACAATTATGTTTCACGTAAATTTCGGTCGCACAGTAGAAACCGTTTTTATGTGATATATTTATTTTTCAGACATCATTCTCAAAGTGCGTCCACTTATTGAGACCGAGATTAAGAATGTGAACGACGAAAGCACGCTAATATCACTGCTGTATCCAGCACAAAACCAAAATTTAATTGAAATGCTAGCGGCCAAGAAAATTAATGCTTTCGGTGAGTGTTTTGTATGCAAGTGCTAGTAGATTACAGTGTTGTTGGTGATTAATTTCAAGTTGCGTCACATTGATCTGTCAATATTTGTCTCTGTGTCGTAAATTAAAAAAAAAAATACAGTAACCACTGTAGGTAAAGCTGTCAGTTATACAAACAACGATAATCCAATGCGTTATTATCATTACGATTGAGCTACGGAGTGTATAACTATGAAGATTGCTTTAAATCATAATATAGTTTACGACGGGCTTGTATTGTGACAAACTTTGTTATTTTATAATTTGGACATGTGAAAAGTATGGTGTATTGGCAGCAATGGACTGCATTCCCCGGATAAGTCGCGCGCAGGCGTTCGACGTGCTGAGCTCGATGGCGAACGTCGCCGGCTACCGCGCAGTGATCGAAGCGGCCGCAAATTTCCCGCGATTCTTCTCCGGTATATTCATTATTAAATCATTTACATTATTACAAACAACAATAACAATAATAAGGTGGACAACTCCACACACGGCTATCTGTTTCCAAATTAGGCAATTAAATGATAAGGCAGCTGATAAACGTACCGACATAAACGCTATACAATAATCATACAGATATCTTTTTTACACCCAACATGCAACACACAAATGTGCTCGTCAAACGTTGCTCAGGCGTGGGACTTGAACCCACGACCTCCGGCTTACCAGTCAGTGTCTCTAACCTCTAGACCAAGACCCCAGTTATCTTAGTAACCTATTAGTAAATGTCTGTACCATTCGATCCAACTATCTATTCGCCTAATTTTATTTAGAGTTCTACTGGACATAGACCTCTTCGGCGCAATTCCATCAGATCCTAGGCCTTCTAAAGCCAGCGGTTTTTCGCTGATTCCCTTAAGTCATTAAGCCACCACATGGAGTTTTTTTTTAATAAATTTAACAGTGTAACGGTAGAGACATAATTTCCATATCCACAAAAGGAACTCATTAGTTGCTCTCTCTTACCTATAATTAATTCATCTTCAAACAATATTCTGCTCTACATACTTGTTACGTGGCTGGCGCGTGTCAAGGTGTCACGAGTGTAGTCGATTGTGTAACCCAGTTTACTCAATTGAGCCGCATATTTGAGCGAGTCATTAAGATCGCTGCTATTTGCATATTTCATCGATAACTTGTCACTATCGCTCCAATACTGCAGTGGAGATAATAATTTAATTATGAAACATAAAGTTACGAATACATTACCCAAATAATTTGCTTCGGTACCGATGTAATTGGTACTGGCTTACATTATGAAACTAATTTAATATTTCACTTCGATGAATATTGACTTGTTATCATGTCAGTTTATACATCTTTTTGAAGCTAGGATAAAAATATGACAGTAAATTTTTTTTTTTTAATGGACAGTGCTTTATATACATTTCCGTGGCTGATCGTGCAGGTCAGATGACGGCGGCGGGGCGGGTGCCACCGTGCCGCGTGCTCGTGGTGGGCGGCGGCGTGGCGGGGCTGGCGGCGGCGGCGCAGGCGCGCTGCATGGGCGCCGCCGTGCGCGCCTTCGACACGCGACCGGCCGTGCGGGAGCAGATCGAAAGTCTCGGCGCCCAGTTCATCACTATGGAAATGAAGGTTCACTTGTTTTACAACAAACCCGTAAACGATCACCTTCTTGTACACAACCTATAATAAGACAAGAGTATTTTTTTTTAAAGTCTTTACTGGTAGGTGCACGAAACAATGCATTGTGAGATGATGACGTTGATAGGTAGTTCCTGTCATTAAAATCGTAATTTCTAAATTTAAAATTTTTCGTAAGTTAGATCTTAATTCGACTAATGCATCTTATACGTAACAGAACTACTGAGGCATAAAGGTATTACGTATTGTGTAAGATATGTGGAGTAGAACAAGCCTAGTGAGTTTTACACAACCAATGTAACGTAATTATAGATTAATACTAAGCACGAGATGCTGTCATATACGTACACTTAACGTTATATTATATCGTGCTATAAGCTTTAGCCGGACAATTCGTGTATGTTCAATTGATCACGTGTTGCTAATTAGCCGGACTTTCATCGCGGTTAATTAGTGTCAACAATGTGACTTACATCGGGGCATTAATTACGCGCATGTTGCCGAGTAGGTTCGTTCGGATGATGAATATTCTCATTGACACGTGACCAAAACCATCAGCGCGGTTACAATATCGTGTAACAGTTAAACCTAACCACATACGATCGGTATTGCCAATGTCGGTACTGTGTATCTAACAATATAACATTTTTGTATGTTCATTTGCCTGTTTACTTTTCAGAGGTGGCCGTACCCCTAATCCTTGTGGTTGGGGTGCTGCGTCCACCCTGGCCTTGCTTGCTATCGCCGATGGTAATTTCTAGTCATAATAGAATATTGACGTTAGACAGTAGGAGGTGTTGTTGCGTAACGTATTGTGCACGTATGACAGAAACCTTAGGGTGTAATAAACCATTTTATCGTGCGGTTTCATCAAATCACCACTCCCCGATAATGATTCAATTATCGAGGTCGGATATTTTTACAGGTGTTTCATTTATTGCGTTCACATGCGATTGTTCGATGCGCGTCATTTCGCTGGTCACTAATCAAATTTTGTTATCAGATCTCGTTTAAAAAGTAAAAGTCGTATCTGATATTCTGTGATTGCTCGAATACATTTCAAGGCTAGACTGTTGAAATTTTATTTATGTTCGTAAAACATGTCTGTTGATTTAACACAGAGATAGTATGCCATTGCATATATGTATGTAGATATGTACTTAAAGATAATTTTTGTGTATGCACAAGTTATATAGCTGAAGAGATATTACGTCGTGTATGATTTTCGTTAATGAGTAAATTGGTTAATTCATGTAACATCGTAAATTGTAGAATTAAAAGTTGTTATAATATGGCAATTTCTTTCGATTTGTTATCAATTCTTTCTGAAATATAAATAAGGAAAAAATATTTTTGTCATTTGTTTAAGTTGTTTAAAATGCTGCCTAGCTTAAACAAACCTAAGCTTTTGATGAAATGTTACATGTAAAACAATCACATAACATACATATATTGTCGGCCAATTTTAGTAAGAAACAATATATTCCAATATACAGGAAGAAGGCGCGGGTGAGGGCGGCTACGCGAAGGAAATGAGTCAGGAGTTCCTGGACGCCGAGCGGGCGCTCCTGGGCCGGGAGGCGCGCACCTCCGATGTGGTCATAAGCACGGCGCTGATTCCCGGCAAGCAGGCACCTTTGCTGATTCTCGAGGTTAGAATTATATTGCTTTGCTGATCAACGTCAAATTCAAAGTTCGAATTCGAAATATCAATAGGCGTTTAAAATCTGCAGATCAGCGCCAATAATATTATATGCTTTACATTTGATGCTTAGGATGCCGTGCGCGACATGGCCCCGGGCAGCGTCATTGTGGACTTGGCAGCAGAAATGGGCGGCAACGTCCAAACGACCAAGCGAGGGGAAATCGCGAAGGTTCACGGCGTCACGCACATCGGCCTCACCGACCTGCCCAGCCGCATGCCCGCGCACGCCTCCACGCTCTACGCCAATAACATATCGGGATTCCTCTTCAGCTTAGGTAATCCAGCTTATTTGTACATTGCATATAAAAAAGCTGTGAGACGACATCATGCCAAAGGTTCACAAAGCTTAAGCATGGCAGGTGGGAATCGAACCTACGAACTCCGTATCAGCCGTCACTGTCTAACCACTCGACCATGACGCCAGACAGATATTAATTCGTGTGGAAGCTTTGCCCAAACGCAAGACTGGTCTAACGGTCGGTGTAAAATTGTATATATTTATATAAGACCTAATATTTATGAAACTGTGACATTACAAATATTTGCCAGAACGTGCTGCCATGCTCTATCCTAATAATATACAGATTCCGTTTCACGCAGGTAACAATAACATACCGCAGAGTTTGCTTATTTTGGAACACTCAATAGATAACATGATTCATAAACAACTCTAAGACTTGTGCTCTAAATATTTAAATATCTAACAGGCATAACAAATCTTACGCTCGAGACCTGACGTTGATTTGTGATATAAAATTTTGATATCCAAAGAGTATATATACTCAAATTCTTTCGCTACATACTGGCTCGACCAAGACAAACAAACAAGCTACATGTTTCTGCGTAAAGTGTTACCGGTTATATCTGGCCGTGACGGATCAAAGAAAAAACTTATCACTGAATTTTAGTAGTACCGGTGTACAATATGGTTTGCACTGAATATATTTAACGTTATCTACCGCGTTTTATATGATATGTGCTTGTAACGAGTAGTCTTTAAAATGCCTACTGATATTTGTGTTAAAAATATCAGCGATGTCGGCTTAGTACCGAATTAAATGTTTATTGTCGCGCCTGTTATAAATTTTACCTTCTGATTTGCTAGCTTACCGTGACGCATCATACTTTTGTTGAAATAACATTACCCAGCATGTTTTCAGTACATTTGTATGGTTACAGCACCTCATAGACTTCGGGAATCAACTTCCTATAAGTAAAGTTTGAACCGAGTCGATTATACTCGATCATCTCGTATTTATGTGAGTTTGCGTCTAATTTCTTAAATTAGCACACAATAACACTCGAGCATAGCTTCATTGCGACAGGTGTAAATGCAGCGACGATGTCTACATATCTAATCGATTTATATATATTACATTGTAGCGTATTACATACTTTTATTTATATTACATTGTAGCGGTTGAGTGATACATATTCTCAGCACATCGTACTGGACATTTGATGTAAAAAAATGTCGTTTCGCAGGCACCAACGACCATTTCCACATCAATTTGGAGGACGAAGTGACCCGCGGTGCAATAGTTCTGAAGGCGGGCGAGCTTCTGTGGCCGGCGCCGGCCGCGCCCGCCACACAGCCCGCGCGCGCCGCACCCCCGCCACCCGCCGCCAAAATTGCAGCCCCCAACCCCTTCAACGAGACCCTCAAGGACACTTTCCTTTACTCTACCGGTACCTTCAACTACGCACTCTTCTATTTTATTTAATTACTCGCATACTAATGTTACGAATGTCAAACCTATTGCCGCATATTTACAAGAAATACTCTATGAGAATATATTCTCCTTCACGCGTATTCGTAGACTTATATGCGATGTAAAAGTTATAACAGTGTTAACTATAACATTTGCTTCCCAACAACAGGTATGGCGAGTTTAATCGGTTTGGGTATCGCATCGCCAAACCCAGCCTTCACTACGATGACGACGACACTGGCTCTGTCAGGTAATGTGTCTAAATACTTCACACAACAATGTTGAGCCAACTAAATATATTTGTCGCTAAACCAATTGTGCTAAATGTTTCTGTGAAATGCACAATATTCCAGTCAGTAGTGTTAATTTACAAATTTACATAAAATATTTCTCTTCATCGTGTTATTGTTTGTTTAAATATGTAAGTCATGTCCTCAGCGACTCCTTGAATGTTTACGAAGCATGCATTTTGATTTCACTAATAAAATTTATGCTTGACGATAAATTGAATTCATAAAATTAGTAACGGATATATATTGTAACCAATCATTCTTAGAATATCGCGAACAGACAAAACTGGATCAAATCCAATCTCTATACATCATACGGTGTAACAATCTATATGCGTTATTTTTGTCCGATTGAATGGTTAGAATGTGAATAAAAATATTTTATGAGATCGGATGGTGCGCAATTGGATGTTGTTCATCATAGCGAGGTCAATAGAGAAGACCTGCGCGGTCATGATTGTGCTCGATGAAAGCGACGATCAAGGCCTAGCTATTTTAAGACATAATAAAACTGTTATGAATTTGAAATGTTACGACCTCGAAATTATTAGGCTAGCATTAATATAACATAGGTTACTTCCTATAGTTTAATTTATCTCGATAAAATGTAACGCTTTATTTCAATAGGTTTTCCCGTCACTTCATTCGCACGTAGACCTAAACGATTCACATAATGATTCGTCCCTTTAAGTTTATATTTAAATACGCCCCTGTCCCTTCTCAGATCAACCTATCTCCGTATCGAATATTATATCGAACCTTTTCAATCGTTTTGATGTAGGTAATTTAGTCGACAGATAAGAGGTACTTCATTTTACAAGAATTAATTAATATAATTTAAAAAGTTTCACTTTATACTGTAGACGTAGTTCGACCAGTGCAGCGCACTAGGATTTCCCAAAGAATATACTATCAACGAATAAGTTTCCATTGTTACTCATATCCTAAGTAACATTTTAAGTAACTGTTTTGTTTATTTTTGTTTGATGCGTATGACAGGCGTGGTGGGCTACCACACGGTGTGGGGCGTGGTGCCGGCGCTGCACTCGCCGCTCATGTCCGTCACCAATGCCGTGTCGGGCATCACGGCCGTGGGCGGCTTGCTGCTCATGGGCGGCGGCTACGTGCCCGAGACCCCCGTGCAGGTAACATAATGACAAGAATAATTGGTACAATTTGACACACAGTTATATGATTCCGAATTAGGCAACTAAATGCCTGCGTTATGGTAACCAGACAGCTGATAAACACATATAAATATATGCATACTACATAATACTGATATAATTATTTTTATTACCACCAGACACAGAACAAACAAATGTGCTCATCACATAAATGTTTGTCCTGGGTGTGAATCGATCTCACAACCTGCGGTTTTGCAGTCAGGGTCTCTAACCATTCCACCATGAGGCCGTTCAATAAATGCTATCTTCTGAAAGAATTTTGTTACTTAAAATTTAAGCTTATTTATATATCTATATGTCATAAATGCGAGTATATGTCTGTATGTCTGGTGTACTATAATGACTTATATAGCTGACTGTTAAAGTTACTTGATTGATTATTTACAGTGGTTAGCGAGCACAGCTGCACTTATCTCATTCGTAAACGTGTTCGGAGGATTTCTGGTTACTCAAAGAATGTTGGATATGTTTAAGAGGTGTGTAACAAAGTTTCGTTGTTTATTTTTAATTAAATTCAGCATATTATATTATTATAGTGTTCTATTTAATTTAACTATAACTCAATAACTCTCACATATAAAAATAATTGTTATTTTGACTTTACTCAGACCTGGAGATCCCCCAGAATATGGATACTTGTACTTAATCCCTGCCGCCGCTTTACTTGGAGGATATATTACAACTGCAATGCAGGTACCCTATTAATGTGAATTTCAATTTGTCTATTTGAAACTCAAAGTACATGAACAATAATAGTTTTCTTCGCCTATGGCTACCAGCAATTTTTAAACTAACTAGGTAATTCTAGCTAATATAAATATGTCTTTACAAAATGCAATTATTAAGAAATTTCCTATCTCTGAATTTTTTATATTTGATTTGTTTTAATTCTATGTAAGTTTCATTGTAATTATTTTTGCAAGGGGTACCCTGAAGTTCATCAAATGGCTTATCTAGCATCATCGTTGTGTTGCGTAGGCGCATTGGCAGGCTTGAGCTCCCAGACCACAGCAAGGAAAGGAAACTATCTCGGCATGGTAACTTAACACAAACATTGTTATTTCACTCACTTGTTATCATACTATTCCACGTATATATCATAGCATTAAATAGCGCTATGATTGGCGTTTTAAAAAGAAAACACAATCAATATATAATAACATTCCTAAGTCCGTTTTTATATAGCAACCGATGATTAGAAAAGGCATCCATAAAGTTACGACGCGGCTATAGACTCAGCCCAAGAAGACCCGCTCATTGTAATCTTGATGACTTTAGTCTCAATCTAATGATCATTGTAAAGACCTTGAGACAACATCGACCATTAATATACTTCCTACATTGACTTATTAATTTCACATATATTTTTACTTCTTTATTTATGCCATTTAACTTATGTTCACTCAATGTTCAATTTGACAATGCAGTAGGTATGTTACGGTTCACAAGCGCGTTTTTTGTCTGTTACGATATTTGTTTTGAAGTCTAAACAAATGTTCGAAGCGCCTTGTACACTTTTCAATTAACGAGGCACCTTGGGTTTCAGCTCGTCACGTATTGATGATTCTTTAGTAATATGAGGTTGCAATTCTTATTACTGAAAAGGTATTTTCACTTTTATAGTGTATACATTAGAAATTTTATTTGCATCCAGATCGGTGTGGCGGGCGGTATCGCCGCCACGTTGGGCGCCCTGACGCCAAGTGCGGAAGTGTTGGCGCAGATGGTCGGCGTGGCGGGCATCGGTGGCCTTTTGGGTGGCACTATAGCTAAGAAAATTGAAATAACTGACCTACCTCAACTCGTAGCTGGTTTCCACAGGTACATTTTGTGATAATTCTGTAAAATCTTTTAATGTAAGCATATTTCTGCAAATAATCATCTTCTTTTCCCTTGCTCTTTATACTATTTCGTTTCCAGCCTCGTGGGGATGGCGGCGGTCTTGACGTGCGTGGCCACGTACATGCACGACTTCCCCGCCATGGCACTCGATCCCACCGCTGCCACGCTCAAGACATCTCTATTCTTAGGAACATACATCGGTGGAATTACTTTCACGTATGTTTTCACTCTATCAGCACAGCTTTTCAAACAAAATAGGATCCAACATTTCTTTAGTCTTTATGTTATGGAAACATGATTACATGGCTATTTTGGGCCAAAGAATGTGTAGAATTAATTCACATTTCATCTGTTCACTTTAACATATGCTGTCATGCTATAAATCAAAAATACTTAATAATATTTGTTTTCCTTAACAACAGTGGTTCACTCGTGGCGTACGGGAAACTACAGGGCGTTCTATCCTCGGCGCCCCTGTTGTTGCCCGGTCGTCACGCTATCAACGCTAGCCTACTGGTGGGCTCTTTGGGTTGCGGGGGTGCCTTGCTGGCGTTCCCTGATGCGCCTGGCCTTCCGCTACTGACCACTGCAGCGCTGCTCTCCGGCATTCAGGGCCTTACCCTCACAGCTGCTATTGGAGGTTATAAGAACGAAATATAAATTCTTTAAAGGTTTTCTAGTGGTTCATATAGCTAGAGCCACATAAGACTTTGATGTACAACCGTTGCTTCCTGTTTGTAGAAACAAACAGGTCAAAATTAAACGGGTTTTTTCTAGCAGCGGTAGCTAGTTATCTAAATTGGACAGTGTTCACGTTGTTAAAAAAGAGCAATATGAATCATATTTTATTAAAGTTATCTTATAGCATATAAGATGTATGATAAGAGAATAGCACGAATGGGCGTCATAATAATGTCTACAACATGTAATAGTGACATGACGGTATTGTGACAGGTGCGGACATGCCGGTGGTGATCACTGTGTTGAACAGCTACTCGGGCTGGGCGCTGTGCGCGGAGGGCTTCATGCTCAACAACTCGCTCATGACCATCGTGGGCGCCCTCATCGGTAGCTCCGGAGCTATTCTTTCTTACATCATGTGCAAGGTACTATTTTTTTTACCATATTTTTGATATAAAACAAGTACGATACCTCTTAAATACTGGAGTCATCTGGTTATTATGTTGTACTATAATTTAATTGTCGACTCAGTACATACTGTGCTTATATCACTTGATTTGGTTTTAGAATACCTTGTTTGTTTCCTATTCTTGACTATTATAGAATATTGTTTGTCCATCTTTTAAAAACTGTTTGAAAAGTATGACAGATAAGAAAGGTATAAACATTAACAAAGCGTTAAAATAAAAAAGTTCTATTCCTTTTATGCACATAATTATTTTTTGATACTAAAACGTCTTTAGTGGTAAAAGCAAACATTTATCAACGGATTGCAGGCGATGAACCGCTCGCTGCCGAACGTGATCCTGGGCGGGTACGGCGTGACGACGGGCGGCTCGGCGCGCCCGGCCGGCGCCACTCACACCGAACTCAACGTGGACTCCGTCGCAGACCTTATCCACCGCGCCTCCAATATCATCATTACACCTGGTTTGTGCTCATTTTTGCACACATTTCTTTATTCATTCCTATTGTCACTACTACCGAATTCCAAAATACATGTATTATTTCCTTCAATATAATTAACTTTAATCACTTAACAAAGTGCACGTAACCACGACAAACTGTCGTATTTCCGACGCGGTTGCAGGTCGCAAGCTCTCTGTAAAATTCAGTAGCTACGTGCAGACCACCAAAAACAGTTGTTTTGATTGTCATCGTTGAATTACCATCAAACTATAGATAGTATTACAACTATACGTAGGATAATAAACCTACTGTTGAAACTAAACTAATCTACCAGTTAATCCACTAGTTGTGTTATGTATCATTAGGCTTTCTTCATGTGCATTAAGTAGCCCATGCTTAACAATGTAACAATAGGATACCATAACTTTCAATCATTTGCTATATCAGTAAGTAATTGATTAATGTATGTGATCTATCTTGTATCATTTTGCAAATTTTATGCTCAACAGGTTACGGTCTGTGTGTAGCTAAAGCTCAGTACCCAATAGCCGAACTAGTGGAACTTCTCAAAGGAATTGGGAAAAAAGTTCGCTTCGCAATTCATCCTGTGGCAGGTTGGCATTTATTACATATATTGAGTTAAAAGTTTTATTTTATATTATTGTTTGAAAATTCATATCACAAATTATGATTTTAGGACGGATGCCTGGACAACTAAATGTGTTGCTGGCTGAGGCCGGGGTGCCATACGATGACGTGTTCGAAATGGAAGAAATCAATGATGAGTTCCCTGATACGGATCTTGTATTGGTCATTGGTAATTATAGCAACAAATTAAAAGACAATCTTTTGAACTAACTCAGTGTACACTAACTAAGCAAAGTGCAGTTTTATTTCATCCTACATTCCCTGTAAAGAAACACTGTGTATGATGGACAAATATTTATTTTGTGGTGATGTGGCGTAGGGCTTTTTATATGTAAATATTCTAATTTCACCTAGTTTCCAGTACTATTTTCTCACACCGATATCAACCTGCAATGTTTTCTCAGGCGCAAACGATACAGTAAATAGTGCCGCTGAAGATGATCCCAACTCGCCCATTGCAGGAATGCCCGTACTCAAAGTGTGGAAAGCAAATCAGGTATAGTCCACTTTTTATAATTTATTACATGCAAAATATGTACATCAGGCTAATGTGATTTTTTTAAAATTTCATATTCAACCATTGGCAATGTTAATGAGTACAATATATAAATTATGTATAAACTGTATCGTAATCTTTTCACCCGTCATTTGTTTTTATTGACAGGTCGTAGTAATGAAACGCTCCATGGGCGTGGGGTACGCCGCGGTGGACAACCCTATCTTCTACAACCCCAACACGGCCATGTTACTCGGAGACGCCAAGAAGACCTGCGACGCGCTGCTCGAGCGTGTCAAACATTTGGGCGTTTAGGTTAATTTCAATCGCGTGCGCGTGATTGAGATTGTATAATTTATAGCATTTTTATTTACATTTATATTTTATAAACATTTCATAAAGTATTCTTATACAAAACAACAAATTATTTAGACGATTGCGTTTTTATATGCAATGCAGTAACATATTTTGTCTGTGTATCGTTCTTTGTACGTAGTTTAACGATATTTACGTTCGTTGCAATGGTTTGAAAGACAGTAGTAAAGAGATTGCCAATTAATTGCACATTAATGAGTCTGTAACCAGTGCCTTAAAAACAAGTCTATTAGATGTATTTTAAATCTAAAGACAGATACCTAGTCTACAAGTTATGTCCAATAGTTTTAAGTGGATATGTATTTATATTTTTATCTAAATGAGTTAAGATATTTTATTGATGGATACACTTTTTAATATTTTGATATATAAAAAAAATTGAGAAGTGCCAATGGAAAACTGAAGACTACAACTTGGTAAACTACTGTTATAATTTCCTTCTCTATTTAAGCTTCAAAATGATATTGTGTACCCATTAAAAATTAAAATAGGTGGTAATTTAGGTGTTTCCTGGTTTAATTCAGGGAAATGTGGGAAACGGTTTACCTCATGTAGCAACACCGACGCGTCATAACTGTTCTCGCATTGTACGATTAAAGTTTTATTGTGACGCATAATTTAAAATAGTCTAGCCAGTGTAAGGTGGCATGAATTATCTTGTCAATGTCTCTTGAATATTACATCATTTCATCAAATTTGAATGATTGTCAGGCCTTCTGAAAAAACCTTATGTCTACAACTTTACCAATATAGAACTCCAAATATTGAACTGCATTCTCTTTAGTTAATTGTGTTGTTTGAAATATTACTTTTTTTAATTGACAGGTTTTTCAGTTGAATATTAAAGTCAAAATGCTATATGTCTATTTATTATAATATTCTTTTCTAGGACTTATTTACTTACATGTTTCAGTGAAAGCTAATGTTTCATTAAAATAATGTTTAATTTTGCACAATGAATCAAGATAAATTTAAATAAACGGAGAGGATGCAAATCAAATTTGAGCACTATAATTGATAATCTTAAGTACATATTCATATCATCACAATTATTAAAATAAACTTACTATTCACCATATTTATGTTATAATTTTTTTATAAAGCATGATATTATATCCTATGTAACATTATCATTCCATATTAGTGAATGTGTTATTTATTGAATGGAATACTTTTAAATGTAGTTGAGGACGCTAGGACATATTTTTAGGAAAAAATATACCATTGTTGAGATTAGCGAATTGATTACATATTTTAAGTACTTCTATAATAAAGTGGCATATTTAATTTAGATATAAAAATATTATATATTGAGTACGCAAATAAAAACCTTTATTTTTTTATATGATTGGATTTCTTGTCATTTTAATACAGAAGTAGAATTGATGAAATATTATTATTTTATATAGATTGATAACAATTACCATTTTGCAGTATGTTTCTGAAATTATTAATTATATTTACTACTTATGTTTTAAATAAAATTATTCATATTATCATGCTGTTTCATTAACAATTAAAACGCATTCCTTTAATAAACAACCCTTGTATATATTTCAGTTTTAATTTTTTGAACAAAATGCGATCTGCTTTAATAATAAACACGGCCCCCAGGTTGAGAAACAATGCTTTAAATTAAAGTGATGCTTGCAATAGTTTCAGTCATGATAAAATCGAAGTCAAAGACAACCGCCAAATATCGTTATATCGATTGCACAAGTCTACTAGACGTCGTAGTTTTTTTGAACTAAAATGGCATGTATTTTATATTTAACCCCACTACATTTTTTATTCCTAAGCTTTTCTGCTTTTCTCGTCTGTTATTTTACTTACGTACATGAGTGTTTTATATTTGTATCGTTTCTCCGTTTTATATATACATTTGGCTGACTATATATGCACCATCGTCATCATTTTATACCAATAAAAAAATCCGTAAGTCACCCAATTAAAATGTCACAAATACATCTAAAGACGAATTTATAAAAACCTTCACATTACAATTACATTAGTAACTGTTTACTTACCTACTAAATCTCATTATTATTTGCCTAAAAGACTAGGGTGATTTATTGATAATATATATGTATCGCTGAATAACTCAAGAATAATATGTAGACATTGCGTATTCTATCTGTCTAGTTAACATTTGCCAAGGAAACTTCGTCATACGGTGAAACGGTGAAACAGCCGGCAGCAGTCGGTAATCTGTTTTGCATAGTAGAAGACGCGTAGTGAACCTTCTTATTTTATTTATTCATATACAACGCTAAAGGTGCATTGTGCATCATGGTATGTGTGATTTACAATTTTTGGGTGGCGTTTTCTCTGAACTATATATCGATTATATATTGTATCCAAACTTCTATAAATAATAATGAGTCAGATACAGCAGCCCATACTGTAGATTGCGAAACTTTGTAGAAATTAACAATTTTTTGGTCTCAAAATACTGTATTAAAGTAAAAAGACAATTTTATATTTTCTTTTCTGCTTTTTTCGTTATTTATTTACTTTTCTATTTTGATTTCAATCATTAATTATTTATCTTTATTGTTATTAGAAAACCTATGCATTTGTACCCTCGCAACTAAACATGGTTAATTGATTCAGAACATTCTTCAATTATAGGCAAGCGATAACAATATGGCAACAAACAGTAAGTTTGCTTTGCCTGTCAGCAGTGATGAAGACAATATGAGTATATTTTCAATAATATACAGATTTTTCAAAAAGGTAAGTTCATTGTTAATAATGGTGTATTAGAAATAAATATTTTTTAATGTCAATTATTAATGTTGAGTTTTTTAAAAAAGATTATTGAGGGTCTACAATTTTTTTGTATTCACAATTGAATACTATGATTTTTTTTATTATATTCATCCTTTAAAAGATATAAAATGAAATATATTTTTTTAACATCTACAAAGTATACTTACACACAAAAAAGTACATACAAAACTGATCACTGTTGCAAGTAATAAAGAGCAGCATTTTCTTTCTCTTTCATGTTCTATTTTATTTTAATATATTGACAATCAGCATAATAAGGACACTACAGTAAGAATATTGTAATCACATACCTATTGGAACGTTTTCAAATCTAATGCATTTTGCACGTCTAAGAGTGTAAATAGCCCTTTGTATTGATATTATTAAAATGAGTATTCAAAAGGTGGCCATCACATTAACTTACAAAACGGATCGCTTCAACACATGAGTCAGTTGGCCTTGAGAGTCTCTTGCATCATAGGAAAAGAATTCAGCCTTCATTTTCTCATTAAGATTACTTACTTTATTTTGTTTGCTGAGTTCAATAGACCGGGTATTTGTCAGTCTAGTAAACTGTTTAGAATAAAATTATTGTATCTTGGTTTTATATAATTTGAGTTCAAATGTTTTTTTGAATCGACTAGATACATAAACATGTACAATGACTTAATTATCACTTTGTTTAACTTTTTCCTCTCATATTACATCAAATTAATGCTCAGACATATGTTGTTCTCTGTGTCAAGTTCAATCTCCTTATTTATCAAGTGTCTAGACAGGTGGTACTGACTTAACCTTTAATGGTAACAAGGCAGCATAAATTACTTCTAACGAATGTTACATTAGAAATAAACATATTGGCATGTATATGAAGTATATGAACTTGCAGGAACTATTAATATTATTAGTTTTATATATCGAATTGATCATTTATGTATGAAATTAAATTAATAATTAGTGTTCTAAAGATTTAAGAGACTTAGAGCTAACCTCTTAAAAATCAGAAAATAGTTGAGTAATACGAATTTTGTAAACAATTTGTCCCAAGTTTAAGGCAAATCCACAGAAATACCTATGCTTGCTCCTAAGTTACTTTTCTAATATTATTATGTTTGTTTTTATCTCGTATTGGACATATTACATACAATTTGGTTTTTTAAATTCAACACTTCATTGGTAAATCGAGTCTGGCAGAGAGTTATTAGAGGATTGACACATATGAGAATATGAGTCACACAGTGACCCTTATTATCTGCTAGACTACATGCTTGTTGGATACTGTAGTTTATGTTTGACAATAACATGATTACAGTATCAATAAATGAAATTGTTATAATCAACAAATATGTAGTACTAAATAAGTAGGTATCAGCAACCTACCTAACAAACTGTATTACTAATGATAATGACATCATGCTAACTAAAAATATTCCCACAGGGCAGGAAGTCTGCTTGTATGTTGAAAACGTTTAGGCTTCAAATTATTTTTTTTATGTGCTGTTTACATTCAATTGTTATTAAATGTGATGGATCTATTTAATGTATTACAAAATTAATGATTATTTGCACATATATGTTGTTGAATTTAACTTTACAATATGATATATTATGTAGTAAATGTTTCAATTGTCTGAGTCAACACTCAAAAAAAAATGCTACATGAAACTAGTAGTCTACCAACCCTGATTAGAAACAAAATCTTAACTTCACATCATTTTTACAATGATTACAAAACAATAACAGTGTTACAAGGTATATTTAATGTGTCTATTTATGACCTTATCAAATACTGTATACAACATGTAACCACAGAAACTCATATCTACAATAGCCCATAGATTTCCTGGTACAAGTATGAAGTCATTACTAACAAGTATAATTACAGATAACAGTAATAGAGTGTTACACAATGTTATTAGTGTTTTATAATCCACCTTTGATAATCAACACGTAGATTGGTGATACAAGTAATGGAGATATTAGTAGGTACTTCGTTATTTCAGGTGTCAATTGTAGGAGCGGTGTATTTGGTGGGCTATATGCAATGGAGTGTCGCGTGGCTCATCGGACCCGTGGTGCTGTCGGTGCTGCGCGACCAGTGGCGCAAGGAGAGCGAGTATCGCCGCAACTTGGCCAAAACGGCCGCTCTATCTTCGGAGAAGGACGTCGTCCTCGCTAAGCTCGATGACCTACCGGCTTGGGTATTCACGGACAAATATATACAGCTGAACCGTATCATTTTTATAACAAGACAATAATAATATTAGCTTGTACACGATACGTGATATGAATATTACAACAGCCTAAAGTACCTATCAGCTTATTATTGTTTTATTGATAGAATCAAATAGCATGCGTAAACTAACAATGTGCACTTCTTAAATGAGCTCTAGTTATTATGTTGTACGTCTACTTGATCGTTTTATTGTCTACAACAACACTTTGTATAGGCTTGGTCACTGAAATCATTCAATATGCGTGCCTACGCTCATTGCGAGTAATCGTTGGACACGGATCTTATCACTCATTACACGAACAAATTACTTAAGAACCACCGTCTTAAACATCATGACATTATTTCTTAAACATAGATATTGATATTTTAGAATCATGCATAATTTTCTTTCCGACAATTAGAAGTAATAAATGGGCAACAGAGATAAGATACATATATTTGCATACAACATATCTTCGGCTATGTTATCACCAAATTGTTGGTATGGGGTTTAATAGGTGTAAATTCTCACCAACAGGTATTTTTCCCCGATGTCGAGCGCGCAGAATGGTTGAACAGAGTAAGTTATATACTCGATGATAACTTCTTAATTACAAGATCAGTATCAACTTTGATAATGACCAATATCTTACATCTGTAACAAATAATTAACTGTTTGCAGATTCTGCTGCAGGTTTGGCCCAATGTGAATCATTACGCTAGGAATATACTGAAGGAATCTATTGAACCAGCGGTGGCGGAAAGTTTGGCTAACTACAAACTTACCGGGTTTAAATTCGAACGCATGATTCTTGGAACTATCGTAAGTAGTTTTTGTAATGATTCCATAGATTCGCAAACATGTTCTCATTTCTACAACATACTACTTACATTATTAATAAACTGCATTAAATATATATAATTACGTCGCTAACTGGAAGTGGGCTGCAAACCATTTTAATGGCTGCAATAACGAGAGCAAATATTGTAGGCACCGAGAGTCGGAGGCGTGAAGGTGTACGATAAGAATCTTTCCAGAAATGAAATCATCATGGACGTTGACTTGTTGTGAGTATTATCAAACGAGAATTACGAATCTGTTTCAATGCATTTACATTATTAATGCGACTAAAATGATCGTTCGTATGTTTCACAGTTACGCCGGCGACTGCGATATTTCGTTCGTACTGCAAAGGATTCGGGGTGGCATTAAAGATTTACAGGCAAGTTTTCAGAATTCTCTCTCTCTCTCTCTCTCTCTCTCTTTCTCTCTCTCTCTCTCTCTTTCTCTCTCTCTCTCTCTTTCTCTCTCTCTCTCTTTCTCTCTCTCTCTCTTTCTCTCTCTCTCTCTCTCTCTCTCATCTCAGACATTAAGTAACTTGTACAGAGGTTAAACAGTCGTGATTTATGGTTATTTCACATGTCCTGTAATGACCTATCCGACAACTTACTTTTAGGCGATTTAGAAATCCAATTCGCTCCTGACAATTCAGTTCGAACTCATCCTTGTCTAAATCTCACTACTTCCAACACTACTTTTAAATATTACAGGACTATCACATGATTGAATGCACATCGATTCGAGCAGTTTTGAATTCGATTATAAAAATATCAGGTTCATGAGCGAATGGTAACATTATTGACAGATACACGGCATGGTGCGCGTGGTGATGAAGCCCCTAATTACCAAGATGCCGTTAGTGGGAGGGCTACAAGTGTTCTTCCTCAACAATCCGTCCATAGATTTCAACCTAGTCGGTGCTGCCGACATACTTGATATGCCTGGATTTAGGTATGATAGTTTTTTTCTTTAAATACGACATTCCAGTTAAGATATCTTTTTTTTTACGAAAATACATCCAGTATGATGTGAAATTTCCTTTCCTATTTGTATTATGTTCTTTCCTGTGTATGTAACCACGTGTCAGCGGAAATATTTTTTTTATTCTATTCAATGTTCCAGTGACATCTTGCGTCGTTGCATCGTGGAGCAAGTGGCTAAGATGATGGTGTTGCCTAATAAGCTGCCGATCAAACTCAGTGACGAAATACCAACAGTCGACCTGCGCATGCCTGAGCCGGAAGTAAGCGTTTCACTCATTGAGGGTTCCTCAAACTGTGGCTCGCGATGGTTGAGATCCAATGATTTCATTAATGTACTATAAACTATTGTAGAATGCGCAGTTTTTTTTAATTACACCTTAATATTTGTTTCAGGGAGTTCTACGAATTCATTTAGTGCAAGCTCAAAATCTTATGAAAAAGGATGTCTCAATGTTGGGTAAGCATATGATGTCTTGTCCATTTCACATATTTGTCACTCATTATTTCTATATGATACTTATGATGTGGAAATAAACATGGCATCGATAAAATATTGTATTGTCACCTTTGTTTTCTAGGTAAAGGTAAATCAGATCCTTACGCCATCATAACCGTGGGCGCCCAGCAGTGGAAGACGAAGCACATCGACAACGACGTCAACCCTCGCTGGGAGTACTGGTGCGAGGTGAGTTTCACTAAACCAACGAATGTATGTTTGTACATAATTTTTTTCCTTGTTATGACAGTTGCACCCATTGTTTTCAGTACTTAAAATATGTTTGTAATTATTATTATTATTGCGTTGTTTATTAGTTACGCCAAAATTTCGCAGACTCTGAATGTTTCGGTCTTTTCCAAATTTATGCTCCCATACTTATTCACTTAAACTGGTCTTGGGATACTTGGTGAGTAATGTTCTAATAATATTCGCACCTGTATTTGACTTTAGATAATGTCTTGCACATTTAATAAGGGTTTATTTCTGTAATATGGTTTGTGGATGTAAATTAACAAGATTTCCATTAATTCTTTTATTAATCGGAAATCATAATATATCAGTATATGTATATGTATAAAATTTGTGATTAACTACTTAAATATGTCTTGGTGATTCTAGAGCATGGTTAGAGATTTGCATGTAATCTTAAGATTCTAGTTCACTTCGATTAATTTAATCTTAGATTCTGTTTCTTATCGTCTTATATTTAATACATTTTTAATTCCTTGCCATCGCATTTTTATGTCTGGTTACTAAGCCAAGGTTAAATATATAAAGTTTAAACCCACAAAGTGGCATACCTATAGTATATTTGTAGTAGATAAAGTTGCAGATTATTGACTACTGTTATTTAAAGAACTTTAATGTAACTTTGCAGGCTTATTGAAGCGCTTTTATGCCAGTGTGAGCCAAAATACTGTACGTATTGTAATCTTTTCTACAATATAATTTAAAAGAGGAACTACGATTCTAAATTCAGCCATATATTTGTACTTAACAGTCAACCTAGAGTCAAGATCTCAAGAGAAATTGTTGAAGTTGAATTATGGTGAACTGCCATCATAATTTCAAATTAAACATGTACTTTTTTAATTGAATTGATTTAATATAGTATTGACGATATTGCGCGTAACATTATGATTTAACAAGAGAGATAATGATTAATTCTACATATTTCTCTGCATACTCTACATATGTCCTCTTTCAATAACATAGTCTAATGGTTTTGTGTCTGACTATTTATTAGAATTGCCTCTCGTTCTTTGCTTACCTTCAAATTTTCTTCTGCGTTTGACACTATCATGTATATGTGGATTGATATCCCGCCAAGAAACTTCCGTGAATCGCCTGCGAAATTGCATCAACTATCGAATGTGTTCCTATGAAGTCATTAATAGTGATTTGTTATATAGTAGATCGCTGCTAACTTTACATATATCGTGGCCCTAGATCGTGCATAACTCTGCTTACTTGTACCATTAACCGTGAAAAGAGATTGTGAATTTGATTTTGTTTTCCTCACTTATGTTTGCGCCGGACAATGCGCGTTTGGTGTAAAGGCGCGTATAATGCAATCGCTGGGTCAAGCGTTGGAAATTGAGGTGTTCGACAAGGACGAAGGCAACGACGATGACAAGCTGGGCAGGTGAGTGGTGGGGGGTGCACCGACACGGGCCGGCCCGGGGAGTGACCACTTTACAGTGTTGCCATTTAATTACAATTGTTATTTATCCATATCGATATGTCTATCTTTGATAAAATCATACTTACACCTTGATTATAAACTACATTGTCCATTACCGATTTTATTTCATTGTTTACATCGATTTATTTATTTATATTCTATTTTTTAAAATAAAATATTCCCTTACTTTCGTTTCACTGATTAATTTGTATACGAATGTATATTTTACATTTGATATTAAAAGTGTTCACTCCTCGTACAACAAACATCCAGTGTGCTGGTTTGGGTTAGATGGGAGATACATCGGAAGGAACAGAAGAGACCGGTGGCGGTAGGTGCGCTTCGGGCATGGCATAGCAGTACTTGACTTTGTGTGCATTAGAGTAGTCCTAGAATTTAACTTCGTAGCGTGTACTTTAATATGTAGGACAGAAATAATATTGTATACAAAATAAGTGATGTGTTGAACAATGCATATTTTTATTATTACATATGTTTACTATAAAATTATTTTGTTTACTTTTGTTTGTTGATTTTATTCGGCACCGAAGCACTGATACTCAACATAAGACTTAATATATGTATTTACCGTATTATTTCTTACTACCTAGTCGTACTTACTGTAACCGAAAATGAAAGGTAATTTTTTTTATCAAAATTACTTTGTAATATGTTTTGATGTAATCTATCTTTCATTTTTGTAGATATGCTTTGCTTGTTAAGCTTACTATTTGTTTATTTATCAGTATAGACTGTGCACTTGTTCCGTGTGGTATGTTTAGGTTAGTAGATGCGAGGTAAGTACAAAATATCAATATAATGACACTTTACATTTGATTTACTTCATCGTTACAATTTAAAGTTTAATAATATTCAGTTCAGAAAAAGCCTCCCTTATATTTTTTGAAAAATTTTATAGAAATAAGAAAAAACTTTAATATTTACTTACACTCCCAAAGTTTTTTTTAAATGATGTTTAATTTGTCACGGCAGGGGAGTGTTAAATTAATATGAATGTTGTGATTTCTTCGAAGGCTATAATAAGCTCGCGGAAGAGCCAGGTGCTGCAGTGCGAGCTGTGGGACTGGGACCCGGGAATGGGCATACAGAACGATGACTATCTCGGCAGGTCCGTCCTCAGCTACACATAGCGTATGGCTCCCGGACGAATCATGGCCCTTACTTTGCATTTGCATTACTCAAAATACACATACAAGTCTGTTTTCTGTAACTAGTGTAGAATGACAAACAATGATATTATGGTCTATAAAGCAAACGGGTCTGTTATAAACATAAACATGCTTCTTATTTCAAAACGCTTTGCGCGTCGCCAGCTCGACGCAGGATATAACGGCAAAAACTTTATCAAAGCTTAAGTTTCGTGCCGGGAGCTGTATCCGCTCACCCAGCGACGTGCCCCATTCTGTGTGCCGTTTTGTGTTTCTCCCTTTGGATCTTCATGTCACCTCGTGTTCTCCCCCGATTGGCTTTGTCTTGTTTACGTCGAATGATTACGCTTGAATATAAGGTGATGTCAAGGTTCATGTCACTTTTCTTTGTTCATATTCAGCATAATTTTGTGGCTAATATTGTGTATTTTATTTTTCTGAACTGCGTTCATGTTTTGAGTTTCGCGCTGAAAATTGTATAGGACACGCATAAAATGTGATTACGATTAGGCTCGTTTGTTATATTACCTACGAATTTAAAAAAAAACAATAATTGGATTATTTTAACTAATAACACGTGACACATGGCGCCTGAACAACTGCAGCAGCTTGTTATATAAACTTGTGAAGCAATTTAACCCCGATCGCAGTGTTATATAGCTTTTATATGTATACATAATATATGTGAAGTGGTGGGTTGTACAGTCAGCACTGCGAAGCAGCGCGACGCGCGCTACCGTCCACCTTTACGACTGGGACCGCGCGGGGAGAGACGAAAGCCTGGGCAGGTCGGTCGACGTCAAATGCACACGGGCATTATGCATTTATTCATAGTATGCATACCATATATACTGTGCAACCCGAACATCTGTTCAATAATCACTGCACCGAAGTACCTACCGTTCGTACTACAGATGGCCCTCACAGTACGGCCAACGGCATAAACACATATCGATATATACTTGTACACACGCGCAGATTGTAAATATAACCGTCATTTATATATCATTTCACTAACTGTGACGTCACAGCAGGCCGCTCTGCGAAGTATTCATTTGGTCTTGGGTTCACTACTAATATGATACAATGCGTATCACGTCATTGTCACCGTGCACAGACTCGGACACTTAGAGGTACTTAATGGAAAAATTGGCAATTATTCATGCAGTCTAATTCATTATCCAAGGTTTTATTATTATGCATTTTCTACTGAGCTGAAACCCTCCACGTGACGCTTGTTATTATTAACTTGCAATAAATATATCACGCATCAAAATTCCGTGAAGTAAATAATTTTGGGTTTAAATAAAACGCTATAAAAATCTAAACACTAAAATCAGCTTGGCTTCATAACAAAGGCGAACTTGTTTTCGTGTAGATAACGTTAAACAGTAGGTATTCGAGCACGTTATTATATGTCCGTGTGCTTATTTCACTCGTTACTAAAATGTCGTTTTGTTTTGGCTACAAATAACATGTATTGTGAATGTGTTGAATGTTCATAACTAAACGCAACTATCACCTGACGCTTCGTGGAACTGTATACGGTTTTATGTACTCGATTTGGTTACAAAATTGATTGTGAACATACTTGCAGGTGCTCGTTGGACATCTCGCAGGTGGTGCGCGCCGGACGCCTGGACACGGTGAGCGCGTGCCTACTTTATAAAGTCTTGTAAAATTGCTCAGTGAAAAAAAAAACCTTAAAAACAAAATATGCGCTTATGATAAACGGTTACAATATTAAAATGAGTGTACGTAAAAGAAAACACATTTATATGTGTATGTATTAATTAAGTGTATGATATTTACTTTTTGTGTTTGTGAGCATTTTATAAACATAACTCTTTTTAACTTTTGATTAATTTAAACTTAAACGAAATCCAAATATGCCATTTGTAACTTCTCATAAGTACTGTTTAACTTGCGCTTCACATTATTTTGTTCGTTTACAGTGGCAAACTCTCCAGCAAGCGAAGCACGGCAAGGTGCATTTGCGTCTGTCGTGGCATCGCCTGTCTTCCGACTTACCGCTTCTTAGCCGCGTGAGTGAACGGAATCTTTTAATAATTTCATTACAAAAAAAAATAAACAGGTCGTTCACCACAATAAATCAGTTATTGTGATTGGGTTTTTTTCAAAACAATACCATGTGATTTTTTGGTTGGACAGGAAGAACATGTGAACATACATATTTAATAACATACGGGCTGCTTTTTGTTCAGTTGAGCATTTGTTGTATTAACTTATATAACTTATTGTTGTATTAACTTATATAACTTATTGTTGTATTAACTTATATAACTTATTGTTGTATTAACTTATATAACTTATT
>DWDX01000574.1:0-25151 GCA_018245675.1 Agara michaeli
CATTATTATGGATAATTTGAAAATTCTTCAAGTTATTAAACAAAAATGGTGTTTCCGTAACCTTTTTAAGTCAGTTATAGCTGAACGTTACCAAAGTTTTTACTATCAGTTTGCAACACCAAATTAGTAAGTGCATTTATTTACGTTCATACACACTGTATAATATGACAACTGTTAGTCTCCTTTTAGGATAATTGGATATTTTTACATCAACACGGAGAACAAATATTTGTAGTACTTACACAACTAATTGCCCTGGATGTGAATAGAACCCACGACGCAAGCTCCGCGGTAAGGGTTAATAACCAGTAAAGCAACTGGCCGATCAACTTCGATGTAACAATTGAGTAATCAGAGATTAAAATCGTTATCTGTTCAGGAAATATGTTAAAACAGAACCGTTAACGAAGTTCACGTCAAAATAAGTACGAGGCAGTTATCAGTTGATGATCTCCAATCTCGATCATTATCTGTAGCGATGGACACGTGAGGCGAGAGCGGGGGGCGAGGATCGGGCAACGGGGGGAGACATCCAGATCGTATAATAATAATAATAATTGAGACAATTCCACACACGACTATCTGATTTCAAATCAGGTAATTAAATGCCCATGTTATCTTAATCGGACCGCTGATAAACGTACATGAGCATACAACGTAGCACATACGTTCAAACATACAATACTTATATACATTTTTTATTTACTCAGATCCAAAACAAACAACATATGCTCATCACACATATGCTTGTGCTGAGTAGAAATAGAATACACGATCTCCGATTTGTCAGTTAGAGTCTAGACCAAGAACGTCCTCAAGAAAAAGTGGAAAGCTGGAATCTTCTCACTCACGTACCAGCAACCACAGACAGCCAGTAAGTAACCGGAAGTCAAGGAGTAGTTTATTATTAGCGAATGTTAGGTACGACGGTCAAGTAATTATTTGTTGTTATGTGGTACATTCAATTAACACGACTGCATTCATCTTCATTAAAACGGCATCCAATTGTTTATTTCTGTATCGGATGGCCTCGATCGCGGATTTTATCTACCTATATCTGTGCGTCCGATCACAGTTAAAAAGCAGTTTATATAAACACATTACGTAGTTTTTTCTTGGATAAACAATAAACTGCACGCGGCTGTGGTCTTTCACGGAAATCACAATAAATCCCGTTAATTTTTTCAGTACTAAATAACATGAAAATGTTACCTAACGGGTCATGTCAATAGGAAGAACAAACACACTTTATGATTACAGCTGCAGTTCATTTCAACCTCATAGGTTAATTAGTTCAGATGACTAAATAAAAGTAGTAGTTGATCCTCTGCGTTCAGTTTACTTCCCAACATAAATTTTCATCTGATTAGAAATTAGTGTTGATTCTAACGATTTGGTGCGATTTTGTTAAGGTCATACGTGTTAGCCAGGTAGGCTTCACTGAAAATTGTAATACTCATAATCCATAACAAATGTAATCAGAAAACGTAGGATACGACATACAGATATTTTTTCACACACACACACACACACACATATACATAACAAACAATTTTCGCATCAAAAATATTTCTACCGGCCGGAACTTGCCTTGTCGCGGTTCATTTCATGAAGTGGCTTTCAGCCCCAGCACTTGTATCAGCAGCACCTGAAATAGGAAAAGATTAACTGACAATGTTCTTATAACGTAACCTTACAATGTAGCTTCTTATCTCCACTGTGACCTCTATCATTTATTTACTTTAAGCACGTTATTCATAATTACCGGAAATGATATCTTCATATTATATTGTTACGTTCTCTTCGCCTGTAATGATGTTAGATTTAAATATATTTTACAAAACATCAAATATACATTTATAATTACGCAGGATTGTACGTTTTTTTACTTATACTCAAACGTAGATGGCACGGATACGCTGAATATGGATCGCGACAAAAACTGTACAATTCATAAAATTATGTAATTTTTTGATAACTCCCATTGTATCGCATGTTCCTAATAAGCCTACGTCAGACTTATAACTGACAGATAACGAAGTCATTTCATGAGTATTCGGCTCCTCCAATTTCGCACGGAACGCTAAAAATGGTAGGAATATTAAAAAACGTCTTGCTTGGAATGTCATACCGATAATTCCTGTCGATAAGTTCATAAAAAGCACAGGGTTCGCTCGGAGCGGCGTACCGACCGGCCACCGGTCGTGGCCGTATCGGGCGGAGGGTGGCGCGCTCGTATCGGGTATATCGGTTATATCAGTTATTTATGGTCACAGTTTTCGCAACAGTTTCCCAGCGAGCGCGACCAGCGGTCCGGAACGCGCAAAAACCGCCACCGCATCACGGTCAAATGAAGATGTGTAATTAGTTAGTTTTTACAGTCAATCGGTGGTTTTTTGCCGCCATATACGGTTGGCGTCGAGCCAACGCCCGGTCACGTTGGTTGGATTACAAAATAATAACTCGACATGAACTTAGCGCCGGGAATGGTCAAAGCGACCCCGGACTATTTTTTCTTGTCATTATCTTGTCTAGTGCTAGGTGTAACACCGCTCGGAAATATTTTTTCAAATAAAAATAACACACGTGTAGGAATACTGTATTATAAAGTTTGACGTTACTGGAATTAAACAAAGATAGTTTAAATTAATATAATAAAAATAGTATTGTTGTAAGCTTAAAGACGTAGCTGCATAGAGCTTCACGAGGACAACAACCACACAGTATGCACGACGAGTAGGTGCTACGTAAAGTAATCAAATTAACTATGAAGATTATGCAGTTCGGTTGCAAAATATGTTCTTGTCCGAGCTGAAGGATTGCATGGAACGAAAGAAAGCACAGAGCGTGCTCAACGGCATGAGTTTTTAATACTAATTTCGCCTCACGATTTCAGCTGCGTGGGATACTTTAAACAGGTTATATGGCTTTTTTATTTTATAACATAATACTAAGTTCTACGGCTTCGGCTTCGTGTTGAATTAGTCCGTCGGTCAATTTTTGTTACATATACATGTATATGTAGATTTACTTTAAGTATTTAGTAGACGCATAAAATTAACCATCAATATTAAGATTACAGATAAATTTGAAAAAAATATCGATTACAAACTAAGTTCCTTTTGCGTACATACAATAAACAATTTATAGAGGCTTATTGCAAGCCTGATGGAAAATAAAAAAGTGCTTGTTAATTGCAGCTTCGATTAAAGCTTTATCTCGGTCGCAACTTGCAGGTTGCTTGACAGGCGTGAAATATCAGGGTTCCTGTGATCGGCCAAGCACTATACTCTGTCACGTGGAACCTCTTATTTTAATTTTTTTTTTCCGGTTGCTCACTTCTCTTTTGTCAGCATATACATCGACAACCTAGCTGCCTGTAGTGTCTACCGATCTAAGATTTTAAGTTACTATTGTAATACCAAAGTAATAGGAGTGATATTTTTTATGAGAAGGATGTATTTGTTTCCTATACTATTTATAGAGTTCAGCTCTAGCCACCGTTTACATACTAGGCGTACGTAGAGTAAGTAGAGCCAGCCCGAAGCGCTATGTAAATGCGCGCGCGCTCCCGCGTTACGTACCGTAATGGAGGCTCTTGTAGCGGTCTCCACTTCGTTGCAGCGCGCTTTATTTATATCGTTACCTGTCACATGGTGAATTACCTAAAGCTTTACGTATTACAATCACACGATATTTAATACTAAATAGATATATTTTCAGCGGTAGCTGTTTAGTAAATGAGATATTCGGTATCTGCCTACAGCAAAGCAAAGGAAAAAAGTCCATATAAAGAAAACTGTGGACTGTTACGTTGCAGTTTTAAACAACTAAAGTCAAGCACACCTACAGACCAACTTAAAATGAAAATGTATTATTATACACGACTAAATACTATTTTGACATTTGAACTTTACTGACATTTATTCAAATAGTTATGATTGATCTTTTTCAAGTATAAATATTCGACTGTAATTTATATATCTAATACGAATATAATAAAGTCTTTGACATGTAAAATCGTTTGTAAAACAAGTAATCGGTTAATAATAATATTGATTCTAGAATTGTGACGTCATGGCGCAGCCTGAGCAGAATCTAGGGTGTCAAGGGCTAGGCGGCCATGACTTCACTGGAGCCGCTGGCTGGAATATATCTGAAGTCTCTTGAGAAAATACGTTTGTCTAATAATGTTCGTCTACGCATAGCACGTGCGCCAGTAACCCTACCACATAGCTATTGGTTACATTTCAGTTGGACACGTGACCTCGCCGTTACACACATTGTCTAATCGATTTGACAGATCGGCAATATGTGTAAAAACTAGCTTGTGATTTTTAAAAGTTGTCCCTTTTATAACACACTCATAAAGCCCTGACGACGACATTGCACGACAATGCGACTTGAAGTATGTTTAATTTTCAAACTAAATTATACGGCTACATTTAAAGTTTAGTTTTTACAATTTATTTGAATTACCAATTGAGTGAAAATTTCACACATATCAGTTAATTGCAATAAAATTAACTTTTAAATTTCAACTTTATAGTAAAATATTGGGTTGCTTATTTGGGTTTTACTTCTGTACATTCATGGGAAACATGACGCATGACATTGTTATAATTGGATCAATTCATTAGCTTCGACTAAGATCAATATTATAAAGTCTAGCAACATTTTACAACGAAGAATTGTCTCGTGAGATGAAAATTCTTTGGCCCTTTTTGATTTCCAACCGTTTCTGATAAGGTTTAATAGATTCTCTGTCTAATATAACGATTACTATATTTTACTAAAACAGGCAATCATTAGAATAAAAAATATTTCTCAAATCGAATAACTTATGATTAGCCTGAGAATGCCGTGACAGTCAAATATATACAGTCGCAAAGTTTATTATCGCGCAATAGTATATTCTATTTATAATTTTGTTTCCTACATTGATCAAGGTGAATTTCCAAAAAATTTATATGAAGCTAATGTGGTTTTTGTCGGCTAGAAGGTTGAAGCGAGTCTTGGTAATTTTAATTCCACACAGATTAATTACGAGATACTGAGAAATTAAATAGATAACCGACGTTACTTGCAGCTCCGTGTTCTGGTAATATATGCTTCCGGCGCTGTATGCTCGCGAGGAACACCACGGCAACGCAGACGCCAGAGATAGCTTCTAAGCATTTTCTTTTATTTTATTGCTAGATTTTAATCACACATTTTAAATAAAATTTACTACTACTTCCTGGTTGATAACATTTTAAAACTCATTTAATGTTTCTCGTTGAGGCAAATTGACTCTTGTCGTTTCTAGCACATTTTACTGCGTCGTCATGGCCACAGTACAAAAAACCGCGTAAGCTTTTGCTAATTAAAATCTATCGTTTGATTATTAAATACAACATGGTTACTTCTGTTAGGAAGCGGCGTTCCACCGGACTCGGTCCAACATTAACTTTGACAAACACATAAAGCTTTAAGAACGTCGACTGTCTGTCAGAGTTATCTCTAATTAGAGGCAATTTTCGTGTGAACTATACATGGCACGAAATAATTGTTCACCGTTTTGATGTTTTTGCGTTGCCATTAAGGCGTCGCGGTGGGTGCGCGGGCGCAGCCGGCTAATTTATCGGCCATTGCGGCCAAATGGGATTTAGTGATAAAATATTACCTTTATGACGTTCAAAACTAGATTTCTTTTTTATTCTTTATGTGCGGTTGTAGCGATAAAAGTTAACTTGGCTTTGATATATTAAAATTATAAAGCTGGTTATTTCGTTGTGTTATTGTTATTACCGATATTATTATTATTCTCTTAGGACTTCCAATTTGTGCAGTTATTTATGATCTCTCTTTTTTTTGTTACTAGTCTGAAAATTGAGATGTTTACCTCCTGATATATAGGTATAGACTAGAAACATACTGTTGGGAGTACCTACGATTGCTTTGCGGTAGAAATGTGTAGTGTAGCGATAGTACCTGCCGTTTCTTGTGAACCGCAGATTTGAGTGGTGCTGATGATTCTGGACGATCATTATGGCTTACCAGGCTATTTTTAAGGCAGTGCCTAGTATCGGGTAGACAAAAGATTCGACTAATATGTATTAATTAGAGTACCTTAGTACAGAATACAATGAGCGATGCTTTTTCCTTCGACCGTTGCTAATATTAGTTGTCGTAACCGGTTACAGTCTCCAAGTTGCCGGCGAGTGTTGATTGTCGTGTTTGTATTGTGGTAACCACGGAATTGTCACTTAATGTTGCAGCTTTATTTAAGTAGAAATAGGCCAGTACATTTTTATAAGCATGTCGGGTATCGTACATCGGCCATAATTTTAGGAATAACTATAAGCTGATCTTCGTTTGGAAGATTCTTCAAGATAAATACACGTCTTGCTCTTACCGGAGTATTGCGACGTTAATCGCCCAGATAGAGTTGTTATGATGTATCGGTCGACCAGTCGACCAATAAAAGTTCCACGCGAAACTTCGAGGCGTGAACGGTTCATACGACAATATATGTAAATTACGTCGCCCAGTAACGGCAACCGTGTTAAAGCTTTATATGCACTCGAATGGTCCTTCGACTGTGAGTTATGTGATAAAGGCTTTTATAGCCGCCGGTGACCGATACATTTTTCAATATGAATCCTGTGTGGCATTTGTGTGGAGCACTGCGCATTCCTCGGCACGAAGAATGTTGGTATGCGTTTCATCACATCTAGTTAATGACCGTTCAGACGTGACGCCGGAGCCCACACGGTGCCCACACGGGCCCGCCGTCCGCGGACCGACATGTTCATTAGCACCTATCCATCTTAGTTTGCGTTGACACGATACAAAGAGCACTGTAATTTAGTGTATTACTATACCTAATTAATTATAATAATTATCCTCATTATGAAGTGGATGTTATGAAATATGCATACATTAATAATTTATGATGAGTTTGCGTTTATGAATCGACTGGAGCGTTCGCCGTCCGCAGCACGACGCGACCGGCTTCTGGCAAAGACCGCCAAGTGTGAACACAGTCGTGGCTGATAAAATTATATAAAAATTGAAATGTCTCCTTGAAAATAGCTTTATCATGCAAAAATTTGACCGTAGGCCGACATTGTAAATCGCACTCGTATTAAGATAGTCATAAGTGGCACGATAAAGTGTTCACCAAATCGTACAGAAATCTTATAGCCCTTTGACCTGCAAGGCAACAACGGTGAATTCTGTCTTCAACGACTTCTCCAGATTACAACGTAAGACCTTCAGTTACTATGCAACAAGAGTGTCACGCTAGTCCTGTTTGTAAGCATGTTTCTGTAAAAAATCGAAACCCACCGTTAATATTATTTAAATTGGATTTTATGTAAAGGCCCTATTAATCGCTAATTGTTATCTAGGCTAGCTGCCATGGCGTTTGTGTGTGTATATGAGAGCTAACTGTCTTCCAACCGACCAGAACTCGCCCAGGTCACCACGTACACTGTTACATATTTCGCGGTATTTTTCACAAAATTCTTTATAAAACATCAGCAGAATGTGGGTTAATTCCATTTGTTCATAGAAGTTCATCCGCTAAAGAAAACCTTTCGTCTTCGTTCACAAATCCTTCCTTAGACATAAGGAAATTTGGTTCTTCACTTTAATTTCTCATTGAAAATATAATGTTAATAAAAAAATATTTTGTAAAGCTATTAAAAATATTACGATCTTTAGTTATTAACGAAACAATTTAATTGTTTAAAGCGATAATTATTATTTAAATGGTTATTTTGCTCTGCGGTCATTGAACTGAAGTAACACCATTGTGCACCTGCCACCTACTACGTTCATAAAAAAAAAACAATACGTCATAATTATATTTTTCTTAATTAACTTAATGTGCGTTCTCAGAGCGGTCAGTGATTTGTAAATGTGGGAGAAATTAAGTCAATACTGAGACTCTTTCACTTCTGATTGCGTTTCAGATCATCTCACGGTATGTTTACCGACTACCGCAAATATGTGCAAAATGTGGAATTGTCCTAATTACGATTATTAAATAATAGAAAAAATGCAAAGTGTCATCAAGTAGAAGAACAGACGCCAACCAGTAGCATCCGTTCACTAGCTAGTCTCGAACGCATGTATATTGAGAGGCTGTCTGTTTGCACGCGCTCCGTGGTCGGCAGTCAGCGCAAACACGGGAGGAGGCCGCGCAGGTGGCACATCCACTGACCACACACGGATAACTTTAATGAGCATTAAAATATTAGACGATAATGTTATTGGAACATATCCCTAACTAAATCCTTAATGAGGAGTTAGAGTCATCCATATCTTTCGCTTTGAACTACCAAAATTATTTTCTCAAACGACTTGAAATAAATCAACACAACACTTAACGGGCACTTTCTAGGCATGCGCCCTACATTTACCGTTAATGGAATTGTCCACAGTTATTATTATTATATCATTATTGAAATATTGAGAGGAACGGATGCCGTAACAGTCGATAACTCAAAACGTAAACATATCGGTAAAAGTAAAAACTAGTGTCTGGCGTAGCGCCGGCCGCGTTCAATTATACGCCTTTAACACGTATAAACCGCCAAATTAACATGTCATGAATATTATTTAGCTTTTTCTCAATTATGATAATATGACTGTAATGTTCCGAGCTGCCCTAGAATTAACCGGGGGCAAAAACCTCGTACGGATCTTTAGCAAAAATTTACATACATTACAATACTAATTCGTACTCGCAAGAGAGAAAAAATATTACAGCAGGAAAGAGAGGCGCGTGCGCAGCGCACTCCGATACTGAGAGCGCCAAATGCTAATTGATACGCAACAAAAAATTAATTATAATTCAGAGCCAGAACTGTAATGCATTTGACTATTGAAGTTACCAACTTATACGGTTCCGACGAGGTTATTTATTTGCTTCCATGTTTTTTTATTATACATATGTACACAGGCGCCAAACGAGTGAGTTAATTTATAATTATATTTTTAAATAACAATAAGTATTAACTTCAATATTTAAATGTGTAATAACACATGTGATTGAAGGACATATACGTAATATGGTGTTTTTTGTTCTTCTGGTACACTTCACAATCCAGATTACTGTAGAGAATAGTTCTGCAGGGTTCTTCGCGTTGCTTGCCTACACTGTTATAACGAAATAATAAATTCCGAAATCCACCGAACGCAAAGGCCAAAGTGTGTCCAGGATTTGAACTCGAATCTCCCCGAATCGGCGGCCGCATGGTAAACAACTTAACTACTGCTGCCTCGGAATACTGTTATTAACATGAAAACGATAAGTTTGAAAGTAAAATTAAAAATGAAAGTAATTTCTAAGCACCACAATACTACGGGCGCCTTGAGAATTGAGATTTAATATGTAAACGAATGCAAATTGTATATTCAACTGTTTGTTGAGCATAACACCGCACTTACTGTCAAATATATTTAGCATATGGAAAATCTTTAGTGCTTAAAACTTGTAAATAATATTAACTTAGCTAATAAGCCTTTGCGAATGTTTTCATATGTTTTTCATGATAATTTTTATCTGATTAATGCAAATAGATCTTACTGCTCAAAAAATCCGATTATTCCAAAGTACTATTTGTCATATTGAGGAGGTTCAGGCTCTCGTCGATTAAATAGTTAAACGACAAGTATGGACTTAGATCTAGGTTCGATGCTTAAACACCTAAAAGACTGACTGTTGTTGAGTAGACTGTTATATTATTAAGGAAAATTCGAAGTAAGCGACATAACCTTTTTAGTACCTTCAACAGCACGTCATGACGCGCTGGGAATGCTGCGCTTAGAACCTACTAGAAGGATGAAACTTGCATCTTCGGCGATGAAGCGATGAAGGAGTGGCTACGAGAAGGAATTACAGCTCTCAGCACGCACCGAGAGGCGCTCGTAATGAAGACGCGATACCAGTTTCTCCAAACATTTAATCACGAAGCAAAACCTTATGATATCAATGACAACTTTATCATTGATACTTAGCCTGTCATGCTACTTAGCCACATAAGGAAATCGCAGTGCTATTATTGTGTTTATTTATCACGGAGTCCTATCAACGTATGCTCTCTATGTATGCATATACAAGTCCTATCCTACATGTATGTATCTATAGTTATATACTCGTACCTATATACTCGCATGGACGAGTGCTAGTACGCGGCAAGAACTTGATTTAGTTGGGTCATTTGACCTTCAGACCTGTACGTGTCCATGTAACATACTGATCTAGTTAAACGTTTTCTTCGTGGTATTGTAAATATCTCTCTCGTGTACCGCTAACTGACGAACTGTATTTTATAATTTAAAATCTATTTGGCTGACATATTTTAGTGTAAGACAGGACCTAGAGAATACTATGCGAAACAAGCATTAAGTTAACTTATTATATATTAAGTTAACTTATTCGAGTTCTCTTTCAACTAAGAAGCCGGTATTAACTCAGTGTTAATTGGTACTAAGCCAAAACAAACTTAGACACTCGTATAATGGAATCATTATGTAAGAATCGTGCCGTATCACACAATATCTACAAATATAATCTACTTTGTATCGCCGTGTTAATTGAATTTATCTGTTGATATCGTTCAAAAAATAATAAAAAGTTGGAATCATATCTGAAAACAAAAAATCTTAAACGCCAACCAGCACAAAAACGCAAAGCAAGGCGCGATTTTTTTTAAATTTGCCTAATGGCCGTTATATCAGTTCGCAAACCGGCCGGAGTTGTTTTCCATTACCGCGAGCGGCACGTGGCTTCCTAGTGGGTGTGGAGAGGCTCTCCTTGAGAACCTGTCGCTTGTCACACGAATGTTGTCACGGCGTCTGACGACGACTTTGTCACGATCTCTGCTAACATCGCTCCACCGACCGATCGCACTTGTAAAATCGATACCAGATATACACTTCGCGATATCGTGCTGAGCTATATTCGAAATAATTACATCAAAACATGACACATAACGTTCATTATTAATTTGTTTCAGAATCAAGTCACAATAACATATGTACTCGTACACACATATTACTGATAGCATGCTTTCTAATATCGATATAACAAAGCGTAAGGGTTGAAAGCACTTTTTATAAATATTAGACTGAACACCAAACATTTTTTCACCCCTAACACTTACATGCATAAATATTATAATTTATTGTTAAACCGCGTGCAAGTCATTTATCAAACACACATCGTACCCAAAGCGATATGTAGATTACAACCGCGACAAAATTGCAAACTGAACAATTTACCTCCCGCGCCGAGCCTTTTGCGCAGTCAACGATGACTACAATGACCACACGTTACGAGAATTAAGTCACCCGATTGTAACTTCACAGTGCGTAAACAATGCTTTATGAGTGTTGGAGCGGTTCCAACACGCTCATTCTGGGAGAGTCGGAAACGCAGGCGCCAGGCCTCATCACTATTTAATAAGATCATACATATTTAAAGAACTACCATATTTACATACATTATATTCAATCGTGCCTTTAGCTTATAAATGACTAGGTGGTCAGATGAGACCTATTCTAGGTATAAGCCTGTACCGCCTGTACTCTACTGTTCTGGGTGTGCCTGTGGTACTGGGACTTAATGGATCAAAAAGGAACTGTATAATGAAACTTTCACACAGTAGATTCGTTGGTCAATAACACTGGCCGAGCGGAGTGTTTTGGATTCGATTCCCACCAAAGACATTTTTTTATGATGAGCGCGATTGTTTATTTGGCGTCCGAATACGTATTTATAAAGTTCTATACTCGTATGTCTGGTTACAGCAACGCATGGTTTACCTAAACACCTGTCACAAGAACTTATTATTATTATAACAAACATAATATAGTTATTCAAAGCCATAACATAAATATAAGTAAACTTGTAAAATGAAGTATGTATTTCATGTTTGATAGTTATTTGGTAAAATTAATACAAGTGTCCAGACGGGGGAAAGACTTCGACGTTTTCAGTTGAAATTGTTCCCTAGTTTAAATTGTTTAGAAGCTTGAGGTCAACTAAGGGTTGTCGAGCGTAATGCTACCATAGACAGAAAAGTTGACCATCGTCAAGCAATGCGCTATAAGAACATAATCCTCTGCACTGTCTAATTATATCGACAGGTTTTATTTCTTGTTTGGACAGTTTATGAGGCGTGACACACAAACGTTATGTTCTCGCGTAGGTGTTACGTTATGTCATGATTTTTCATACGGGTATAGGTCTAGAACTTCATTTCACCAAAAAAAAATATTTATTTGTTGTTGGTGGATATTTTATTTTTAATTTTTAAGACGCGCGTATCTTTGTAAAGTCCGAAATGCTTGCCAGGATTTGAACCCAGACAACCGAAGTGAGAGACCGAAAACCAAGCCACTAAGCTACCACTACCTTACTGACCGATCTACGCATTAAGTGGAGAATATGATGAAACAAGATGCATCCGCGACGAGCGCTGTGACCTCGCGTTTTTCGGACTCTGTCGTAATTCTAAAACTGGTCGCTCGTAAAATAGATACTATGTCTTTTGGGTTCCTCAAAAAGTCAGATTTACTTCACTATTTTCTTATTAGCTTCCAAATGGACATAATATCTTTTAATTAACTGTATGAAGTAATCACCCTAGACCGGTTTTCGTGCATTAAATATTCTATGACATCCATGGCAGCCGTTTGAAAATAAAGTAAGTACCAAGGGTGTACAATAACGGAAATCGTTTGTCGGTTGTGCAGTGGGACTGACGAAGAGTTGTGGCTTAAAAATGATTTCAAGTAATACGTGTTACTACTGCACAGCTTTGCTTCTCTAAGCATTTAAATTATAGGTATATATGATCCTACTGTTAGACATTTATTTAGATATCCACACTGACAAAGTTTGCCCTGTACATTGTGCCTACATAATCTATACTTATTGATATCAACTCGACCCTTTTGATATTGTAACATTATACAATTTCCAATTAAACAGTAAATTGGATGTTGCAATGCTTAATTTAACTCACAATTGTCAAGTAAAGGTAAAACACATCTGCATACCTCAGTCTCGGTATATAAATTAAATTCAAAAACAGGTGTTCAAAACATTTTTGTGTTTATTTAAAACTTTTTATATCTTAATTTTGTAATTTGCTATGATCTAAACATCCGTAGGTGTCCTTGCGTCGCGGAGCATCCGCATGCCCCGGCGGCCGCTCAGAAAGCCTGTAACAAGAAAAGACCAGATTGTTAGAGGTACTGACGGAACCCTTGAGCCGCGTACAGCGCTCGCTTGACTCACATTTTCCCCCGGCCAGCGTGGCCCTCGCGGCCCGCGCGGTCGTCTAACGCATGCAGTGGTATTTGTCTCGCCGTGAAAGTGAAAACGTCGTCTAATGGACGGCTTTCTTAATCTATACAAATAACAAACCTGTACACTTTGACTCGAGCGCGGGTGCTCTCTTGTCGGCAGGTTTGCTGAAAAGTACAGTTCTTTTTTACGAGTTGGTTCATAATTTGTGAAACGAGGCGTATTACAAGCTTGGAACTGTTTTGCCACAGACGGTAAAAGAAGTGGATCCGATAAATTACAAATTAAGTAATGTGGAAAATAGAAAATGAAACTCAACGTTCCAAGTTCTTTGTGAAACTAAGGGTCATATTCCCAGCTGAGCTGTGCGTTGCTACTCTTAAATACATTCATCGTCTAAAGTATGTTGTTAGAAGATGCGTCAGACACAACTTTGTCGGCTTCTCAAAGAATATATCATAATTTATAAAAACCTTTTTGCTACCTCTACATCTACATCACATGCGACTCCATACTTACATTGGACACCTATTAGCAAATGTGTACAGTAATATCAACTATGATCGTTTGTTACCCAAATAAGTTTTGGCCGTTAATATTCCTCAATGATATTCACTCGGTAATAAAATTGAACTACTGCTGTTTAAGCATATCCATAAAATGGTTACCACGAATTATTTTGGTATAGTCCGCGGAAAATAACATAAATGATAATCTACATCGAGAACTCAATCGATACTAATGTCAATTACCTTTGTAGAAACAACTGTAATGACGATTAAGCAACATATATTTAAGCTAATATTGACGATTGATCCCGTAACCGTCATAAGACCTTAACTAAATCTATGTATTATATTCATATGCTGAGTGTACCTACTCGTAATGCCATCGGTAGAAACAATTGAATAGCAATAGAAATTTTAAAAAAATAATTATTTATAACCTGATCGCGGTTCTCTGTCACGAGCGAACGCCGAAGCACAAGAAGTATTATAGATAGTAATATGATTTTTTAATTTGGAAATTTTAATTAGCTTTGCCACGTGCTGCCAAATCGGGTTTGAAATAAACACAAAAAATGCTTTCAAGCATGTGTCAATTCTACTCGTAATCTGATAGACGATCAGGTGCGGGTGAAATAGAAAGTGTAAAAATAAAAGATTATTTATTCAAATCGTCAAATCACTGCCAAATACGTACAAAGAGGCTGTCACATTTAAAAATTCTAATCAATCTGATCGCTGCAGATTAAAAGTGCACACAAAAAACATGCGTATTAATTATACTTCAGGCTTTCAGGATTACGCTCGAGCCGAGCGAATTTGATATTTAACGTCTTTGGATTAAGGGATCTACAGAAGGCGTGGGCCGATTTCATTCGGTATATATCTATGGTAGAACATTTGTGTGTGTCATTTTGTTAAAATATAAAAACGAAGACGGACATCTAAGCACCCGCTCGAGCCGCAGCCGACGAAGTAGGATGACGACTGTTAACGCTGGCTAACGACATGCTCTCGCTCGGCTGACGACCTGCTACATGGACTTAAGTTCACCGCGATTTAATCGTCAACATGACGAACAGACTTCGAATTTGATATACCTACATTTGATATTTAATTTATGAATGTATTGAGAGATTATAGATAAGGTGGATTTTGCTCAAAATGGCTGTGTCATGCGTGATCTTGCTAAAATCTTTACAGCTGCTGGCTTTGTATTTAAATATGGATGATGGTGGTGCATCTTCGCTACCAAAAAATCATGTACTCAATATGTGACGGCTACATGTTAATGCAACCGAGAGAGGCTTGGCGGGTCGCACACCACGGTTGTGTAGTAAGGGATAAGCGTGCACTCATTGTCTAACTAATTTTTTCATGTAGCGAAATAACAAGTCGGATACGATTGATTACATATTTTAGAGTTTTATATTAACATCAATAATAATCATTAGGCTTCCTACTGCCGAACAGTATGTACAGCTCCATGTGCTTCGAGTCGCGACGGCTCGAGTTTACCCCTAAATGAAAAATTGCTTATTGGCACCTATTCAAGAAATAAACTGTGTATGAAACTGAGATAATTACCATCTAGTCACTCGATCACACTTACATGCTCGCTTCGAAGCACCATCTCACTCCATTGGAGTTTACATTGATAAATGGGTGATGTTTTTTTTTATATTGGTAGATATATTAATTCGGTACAAAACCAAGATGTTAACTGTAGGCAAATGTAATTTTGCACACGATATAAATACCACCAATATTTAATCCAAAAGGAAACCATTGATTTGTTTCATATTTGATATTTTATGTACGTAATTATAAGACATCGTTCGAGTCCTTAAACAAACTCCGTTAATGACACGTTTCCTTAAAATAACTCACTATAAGATTAGCCTTAACAGCTAATAGAACTATTTTAAATATAATTAATTTAAATTTCCGCCTATTAATGATTTAATTAGCGCCACGTTCAATCTGAGATCTCAACGGGTCCGAAGTAGCTCCGACTGCGTTCAGTTTCAAACGCGAGTAATTAAAAAACTTGCCGTTACGCCAATTAATTCCTCAAAGTCAAAACTCTGTGCGCTCACAAACCTACCACAAAAAAGAACACAGTGTCTCTCTATAAATACACTCAGTAAATTCTACTCTACGTTTCAAATCGTTGCGACGCTTCATGAACCTCCTATATCTATGTGGTTAAGATTGAATGTCGTTGAATGTTCGCGTCATCTTAAAATGCGGTGTCTGCCGGCAATTTCTTGTGACGTAACGTGTCGGTGCAGGTGGAACACCGGCGCAAGTTTTGGAGACTCGATACGGTTTGGAGGCTTTATTGCCGAGTGGCGTAGTGACGGCTAATTAATTGTGACCGAGTCTCTAGTTAGCTGGAGATTTATTAACGTACAGTTTCTCCGTTTATTGTTGTGCTAATGTGACGGAGAAGTTCATGTGATGGTTACAGAACACGAAATTTAATAAAAACTCTTGAAGTGTGATATAACTTTTGTTATAATACAAAAATAAAATCACAATATCGATCGCGATGCTAGTGGCGATTCTCTATGTCCCGCTACAGTATAATATAGTTTTGCGACGAGTTGTATCGAAATCGATTGACCACAATAATATATGTGGGACGCTGGAAACGCTTTCTTCTACAAACACTATCGCAGCGACGTCCCGCTGCGATCGACGTGTATTTTATCACGAAATATACATATATATTCTAAATCTCTGAACTTAGCCGTCGACGTCTAGGATTAGCTAGGCTAGGCGCATTTGTTCATTAGCAGTTTTAACGCTTTCCCATTTCTTCAAGATCAGTAATTGTTAAAGACCGGTCTCAGCCAGGATTTAAATTTCGTAGATTGATAGATATACAACTGTCTTTGAGGTGCAGGCTCCGTTCACGCTGGCCTTAAATCCCTTTCAAATGTAATTCCATTCGCTATATTGGAGTATGGTAATAAATTCCTTGTATTCCAGCTTCTAGGGCACGGCAGTCATTAACTACTCGTACTATATAACACTTGTAGGCAAGAATCTAAATCCGTCCGCCGATTGTCATCAATATCCCTTTACTGTCCGCGCTTCACTTGTTGCATCGCGAACATTTAGCGAAAGACTGCAAAATTAATTTCAACGTATTTTGGTTGTATGTCATTTTGTTAGGAATAATATATATTGCATAATGATACATTGTAATACTCATGTAGGTAATGTGCCGTTAGAACCCTTGCATCTTTATTACATGTGAAATGTTTCGTTCGTGACAATTAGATCCGAAACATTTCGTTACTCGCTTAATTATAAAACCTTACTTGTAATGGACATAGCAAGTAACCGGTACCGTGCTCAAATTTTCATAAGCATCAACGGCAAATGCATACCTACTACAATAGATAATTTTGAATCCAGACACTAATACTTGTATTCATCACGTAAATATTTATTCTGGGTGGGAATCGAACTCGGGACCCCAGGCTCTTCGGTCAGGGTCGCCGACCGCTGGAGGGCGGCGGTGCGGGCGGCGGGCGGCGGCTCTCGCCGCGTCTCTCGCTGTCGGTGCTACTGCACCTTACGCGTAATATATGTTATGAGTTTTACGCGAATACCCGGTCCCTGTGCGTGATACCTCTAATTAATTTCGCCCGCGGCGCGCCGTACGTCAGCGCCCTCGCGACGCTCCGCCGGCCAGCTTACGAGCGGACCGAGAGTAAGATATTCTCCGATCCCCGGTGCGCTGGATGTGATTTAAATCGATTGTCTAGGCGCTTAAAATACTGTCTCGAACCCGCTAAACGAGAATCCTTATAAAACTATATTTTATCGCCAGTTACAAATATAATATTTCTATACTCGGAACAAACTTTAAATTTAGGGTTACAGATGTCTTAACTCGCTGAGGAAACTGGCCCAAACGTAAAATATTAGTTACAGAATGTAATTTATATGCGTCCTAAGATTAATAAAGAACATAAAAGTTTAAGTTCTGCAATGGAGTGCTTAAGAACATTCGGTCTGAATATCGAAGGCATAAAAAATTATACGAGGTTTTGAACAAACGTTCATTATTAGACCAATCGGTCTATATATTATAAATCTGAAACTAGCGACAGATTGAAATGCTAACGTCTACTCTCGATTTAACAATACTGCATTAATTAAAATAACAAGTCAATTATTTCATTGTCAAGTATGTTAAGTAATCAGCACTGGGTGTGCGCTTACACTGCTATAGTTTTAAGATGACTATCCTACGATACTTTTAAAATAAGAAATAATTCTTAATTATATCTATGGAGGTGACAACGGTACTATCTATTATATGACCTTACATGACATCTCGTTACCGGAACTATGGGAGAAAAAGTGAACCGCACCGGAAGTGTTCGAACACTGATGTGTCACATCAAGGTTCTATGTGATAAGATTAGTTCGTGACACTTGACAGCGCATTCCATTGTGAGCCTACTCGTATGTAACTTGTGTAATTGTTAAGCCTCAAATATTTATTACGGAAGTAGAGTAAATATGAATTGAATGAAATAAATTTTAATAAATGTCTAAAGAGAAAAAGTTTTCCCGACAATCTCCTGCAGCGATGCGGTGGAGTGCTGAAGCAGTCTCACAATTGCTATAGAGATCGGTTCCCAGCAGTGGCACCTACAAAAGGTAAAGTATTTTAAAATTAAGAAAATTTATTATACAAAATTTCATTACAATAATAATTGTTCTCCTCGGTGTGTCTCTACCTTTACTTATCGTGTTAACAGCCATCTCGGTAGCGATATTCGCAGAATATTATTTCATTTCAATGTATCTTTTTATCTTTCAGCATTAAAGCTCTATCTTTTAAGCTTGCGGCAAAATGCTCGTACAATTTGTCTTTAGCCGGTAATACGAGCTTAGCGCGGTCCGACTTATAACTGATATTAAGCTTCATTATCTTTTTAATAGTTTCTTATTACAGTGCAATAAAAATTCAAAGATACACACGTGTCGAAATAGAAATGAACAATTAGTGTAGTGGTAGCACTTAATTGAATTATATAATAAAAATAAAATTACGATTATAAATCAAAACACAAATTATGTTCTCATTGCAGTACGTATTAAAAGAGGATATGACGTAATGAAGCCCACTAGGCCAGGCCTATGGCCAGCCGTGGACTAATACGGGGTGTCGATAACGGTGCTCGTAACGTGAAACAGAGTATACTCCGTGTTATACGCTGCTGGTGATGCGGACACTGTCCACGGATAACAAAAACAAATAAGATTCTTATTTCTCTGATCTGTGTTGTTATCGAAGCAATTAAAAAGGGTCTAGATTACTGTGTGCCTAAGCTGATTCTGTTCATGCTCTAGGACTGATATGTGGGTACTAATATGTACGAAATAACAGCTCAAGGTTTGTTAAATACCCAAACGGTACACAGGAAATCAGAAAGTACTGGTTTTCAACGTTTATTATCTCATCTCAAATATACTACTAATAAGTAAAACCACAATGTGCCTTCACAACGCAATACATGGCGCCTACTGTATTTTGTGACAACTCACAAAACAACAAATTCATTATTTCAAAGTGATCACCTGTAACTTCGCATCCAAACTAAAACAGTTTATCAAATTAACTACCCTCTTATCGCTTACATCAAAATGATATTTCACTCCGCGATCACAAATTAAAGAACTTTGCGATGGATTTAACAAAGTTTGTTTTACGTACATCATTAGCTACCGACTTCCCTCTATATAACAAAGGTGATTTTTTATACACAAGGATGATTTATGATTTATTTACAAAGTAATTTAATTATGCTTTATTTGTATATTATGGTGTAACAGTGTCACTTTGGTGGTATGTTGCAGCTAGACAGCATTGAAGATTAAGTTATAACGTAATATCACGCCTGTAATCCCCTAAGGGGTAGGCAGAGGAGTATAGTTCACCCCCACAATTCACCAGATACATTTAAGTCCCACAATGGAATAGGTGGTGAGCCTATTGCTATGCACCGGGCACACATCCAGACTCAGAGTCACTGCTTGAAATTCTAAATTAGAAAAATCCAACAGTACCCAACCCGGGATTTGAACCGAGGACCCTCCGATCGGCAGTTGCGCTAGCAACCGCCCGACCAACGAGTCAGTCAAAGATAAAACGATTAAGTTATAACGTATTTAATATTTTACCTAAGTTATGCGTTACAAACCCCGTAGAAACTAAGAGCGGTCGAGTGTTTCTGTATAACAGCAGGACAAGCACGTTACTGCTGTAGAAGTCCAATGTGTAGTAGGCTGCATTTAGCGGCGATCGGTGAGATGTTCCTTCGCTAAATTTGTACAAAAATGATGAAGAAAGATAATAGAAAATAAATGAGTTCAAAACCACCGGGTGTACTGACGGCCTTGCACAACACGAGATGACTCGTTAGATTACGCGAGATCTAATCGTCGTTACACGTGTATTTAACGAGTGCCATTAAAAGCTCGCGAGCCGCCGCGTCGCTAGAATGCAGCAATATTGGCTGCGCAATGATCGCGCGATGATTTATATTATTGTTTACTTTACATTTCCCATATAAGGCGATCCGCGTTCGTATCTCCCGTTTAGCTGTCCGTGAGGCACGCAGCCGCTGTTGATAACCTTAGCTGTCTCTTAGATGATAAACGAATGATTTTGTGTTTAGTTTTTTTCTTTGTAAAGCAAAAGAACAGGCAGCAGTCACCACAACCGCTTCAAACAGTCTCTAATAGGCTTATAGGAATGGAACTAGCAGTGTAATATTCAGTTAGTAACGGGTGGTAATAACAGGACTACAGGAATAGTATTGGTAATAACATTATGGGTCAGTATGTTAGTATGTATAAGTGCAATTAATATTAGTCTGTATTTTTCAGTGCTGTTTGTTTGTTTGTCCCAGATGCGTTGCTACTCTTGAGGACTGAGACGGTCGGGTCTACTTTACTAACGTCATAGCCCATTACTATGACTTACTATTTACTACTTATTCTAAAAATTCTAACGTAAAACAGTCGTATCGTCAATTAAGAGAGACCGAGAACTGACGAAATCAACACCTTAGCGACGAACTGTAATTATTTTCATCTTTTATTTTAACGCAACTCGGACATTAACAAAAGCACGAGCCGTGACTGGCGAAATTGTAATTAACGTCTCAAATCTCGATCTAAATGTACAAGAACTGCGAACATTGCTGGCGCACTGACAGCAGAAGGGCAAGTTCGTACTAACGTGACGTCACTATACCAAGAATAATATAAATTAGTGTGTATTTTATTTTCTAATATTTGCGATCCGTTTGTTACTTTACAAGACTAAATGTCACGTCGAGCGGCGCTGGGGAATTAATACATGATTAAGAACCTCACTACAAGCTCGCAACCTCTTTCTTTATTCAAACATGGTCAGTTACCTATTATTCAAGCGTAGATTGCCATTTTGGATGTTATTCTTTAGTGCGTCTCTGAATATTTGGAACAATAAGAATGGATCAGTAGCTGAGAGCAGTCGGCTTTGTGTACACTTGAATTACTGTTGGTATAGTGATGTCTGTGTCCAAGAATTGGGCGCTGGAGTTTGAGAAGCGGCCGGCGACCTCGCGTGGCGCACTTGACTGACCATTTAAGAGCCTATGATTTCACCGCGAGAGCCACCAGTTTTACGATGATTTTTATGTTCTTTAGTTCAAATAATTTTCCTCGCCCAGTGACCGCTATTATTAACTGCCAGCGATATGTTAAAGTTGTCTCTGCAATTAGATATAATATCACATACCTGGGACAATTAGTAGAAATTGCAAGTACTTAACTAACGGTCATTACTGCATTATCTTTTCCTAGACTGCAAACTTGATCTTACATCATAAGGTATTGTAATATAAATCATTGTAATTTACCAGAAACTTTAATCTATCTCTCGCTAAACTTAACTATAGAAAAACAAATTACTAAATCAAATGAAAAATATATGTTTAGTAAATTTAAAACGTGATTTACGAATTTATGTTAGTTATTTTAGGCAGTAAAATCGGTGGCAGCGTTTCTTCCCATCGGTCGTGTGTTGTCAACGCAATGTTTGGCCAGTAATGTATAATGACTCAATTTTTTAATGAAAGCTGGAAGCGCGCAGTTCCAGACGTACGATCTCGCCGCTGATCGATAAAGTGTCGACTCCCGCTCCAGTGCACATTATGATTAGCTCTATCTTTTAATAGCCAACAAATCTCCATAGCCGAGCCATTCGTTATATTCGCTTCATCGACCATTATTTATCTATATGCGAGAACAATATGAATGTTTGTACGAACATATTATTTTCGTTAATATTCCTACTGCTTCTGTAATTTTTATTCTAAGACCTATCCCCGTGACGCGGTTCGCCCATGTTGGTATTGTATTGCACTTAGTCGCGATATGACACTCCGTTCTGTACAGTCAGGCCCGCGAACGGAGTAACACGTTTCGTGTTGTCCGATAGGTACTGTCCCGTACAGATGAGTTAACGTACGAGTATATCGTACATTGGAAGGCACGTTAACCAATCATGTGACAAAGCATTATACATACATAGCATTCGTAATACTTACGCTCCCGGCAGTGTGCTACATACACGTATGGAATTGTTATAATGATGTTACTTATAAATTTTATGATAGTTTTTCATACATCGAACATTCGCGCGTTCCGTAAGTGCAGCCGAGGTAAATTGCTAGTGTAGTTGTATTGCAGTGCATTAGTAAAATCAATTTATCACTTCTTTTTTAGCAGGAAGTGAACTGCGATATGGAAAGCAAATATAAGTTTTTTTATGTATAAACACGATGCCCCCCCTTATAAGAGATCTCAGTGAAGCGAATGCGCGATGTTCTACCTCAGCGAGTGTGACCAGAGAATTCAGATTAATCGATTTCAAACACGAAATGTCTGCGATAAATAAACAGACATTAAAAATGTTTCGTAACAATATATATATATATATAGAAGCCTCCGAGGCAATTATTTATATTGGTGCGCAAATTAATTTGGGATGTACAATTTAAAAAAATAGTTGGATAGACAGAGTGGCAGCGCCATTACTGCTACATTATATAAAGCGCGTTGCCGAAACCCCCCGAAGGCCGCGGCGGCGTGACGGACGGCGGTGCGGTACCGTTGGCTTAATTATAACAAACTAAACCGACCGTGAAGAACTTTGTCAATGAGCCCCAATCTCACTTATATGACTTACGTACCTGTTCCACCGCATATTGGTGGAAGACGGACAAACGCTAACTACTATAACAATAGTATTGTTGCGGCTCGCTACCACCCTCCATACGTCCCAGTGCCGGTCTCGGGTCTCTCCTGCCACCGTCTAAGTCCTGCAGCATAAGTCACAACGCTGTTCCAATACGGAATAGCATAAATACAGATTAGTGGCTAACGTAACTGTAGGCTGTTTTACTCCGCCTTCCGACGAGACAAAGACAATAGGGGTTTGGACAAAATTCACTTACGTTACCTAACGTTACCTAATGATAACCAAACCAGATGTAACAATCCGGCTCGACCGCTTTACGCGCTCAAGTTAGAAATAATTTAATGTTTTTGTAGACATTGCTGTTAACTATTTTCAAACATCCCCATAAATAACAGCCACATAACAGGCAATTCAGCAAAGCTAAAAGGTCAACAGGTGCAACACAACAATCTCTCGAAACTATAACTCGCGCGTATTTCCCCGCCCGCGACGGCCAGCTCGGCAGTTGCTACAGAGATTCAATTGCAGACTTACCTGATAAAATCAGGTGCGTTCTGCACTCGAGATGGACGGTAATAACACGCTTTAAAACAAATTTGGAGCTATAAGGAAACATAAAACTAGTGTTTAGAGTTACTCTAAGTGTATTGCAGTCCGTTAGGCGCCGTGGCTCTGTGAAGACTGCTTTCGAAAAGAAAAACGAAACGAAACGAAAAAACATTTATTTCATCACAAATAACGACACCGTCACAGTCATTAAGTATATACTGATGCAGGAGTGTTGCATGTTGCAGCTGTTATTTCAAAAATAAACGTATTACAATAGAAAGTTGGTACAACATCCTGCGGGAAGTTTGAGTTAAAAGTATAAAGTAAGAAAGAACTTTTTTTCCCACATTTTTTAATTACGAAAATTCATTGTTTTATTTCAATGTCTTAACACGATGAAATGACGTGTTTTGTAATTAAACATGAAAAACATGCAGACAGACATTATAGGCTATGTATTGCAATTTCTGATTCGGCAAGAAGAGCCGTGACCATGAAAATATCTTTCCCGGTAACATAGCCATCAGCAGACATCGGTGGCGATAACAAATTAAAATGTTATAAACTGTAATTCAGTTCCGCCAAAAAAAAACCAGGCATTTAAGTAATATGAACCTCATTACTATCTTATCAAAGCTACGGAACACGAAATAATTATTTTTAATTACTTTCGTGTTAGTAATAAAAAGATGATTAATTAGTCCTCACTTTATGGATCGTAAACAAACGATAAATAGAACTAGCACAATCCAAATATATAATGAGAGTGACGTCATATCTAGTTATGAGCAATTAGTTACTTTTGATGGGTGCAGCACGCAGGCCTGCGAACAGGAGATACATTCTACGCGTTAACAACATCCACTTTACAAATGGGAACTTTATCGAATACAAACCACGAAGGCAAACAAAACCTACCTAATCTATCAAACGCCTCTCATCATAGCTATATGATTGAAATAGTTTTTAAAGCGTACAAATATAATTGCGGCTTCAAAGCATTGACGGCAGCGATTGCTACCTATCAGTAGCGAGATAATATTGTTATATGTAATTAGTAGCAAAAAACGTACAGTCAGCGCTGTCCTCGGTAGCGGCCGCCCTCGCGCTAGTCCGCGCTTCGACAGGTGATTGTTATCGCCCGTCAAAATTATTTGTAAATGTGTTCGATAGCACCGTGTACTGATGAATACGTAGGGAGCTCGCGTATAATATTTTAAGACTATATGATATAATGAAAACTGAATATACAAGGAAGCCCGGTACCATTTGTAGTTAGACATATAATCGTATCGGAACCCGTATTCGTCGCATTGCTGTTGTTTGTGAACTGCTGTTTGTTTTGTTAACCTTGTAAAGATCTAACGTTCAACAATTATGAACGTGACTTCTAAGCGCAATTTTAAACGAGCGTTTTTTTATTATTATATATATATATATATATATATATATAAAGCAAATATCTTCAGTTAGTCATTTTAACTTAACAATTTTATTGTATTTT
>DWDX01000575.1:0-25101 GCA_018245675.1 Agara michaeli
GGGGAGGGGGAGGGGGGGGGTGGTAGGGTTTGTTTTTGTTTCGCATGCCCGGGGGGGGGGGGGGGGGGTTAAAAAATCACTAAAATTCTGCTTACTTGAACGATCCCAAAAGTTTAACGAGAATGGTATAGTAAGCGCCGCTGAAAATTCAAATAAGTATCTTCTTTTTCCTGCAGTTACTTTGTTAACCGCTAGTATTTGTCGTAATGTTATCACACACAGTGGTCGATATGACGTTAATAGTTTTTATTGAATGTCTGAATGTTATCAATGTTTTGTTTACACCTTTCTGTCGTACAAATTATTGTTAATTTATTTCTGACGATTAATTAATTTGTTTACATTGCGTTGTGTCAATAGGATTTTCATAAAAAAAAGTGATGTAATCTTATCTTAATATGTAACAATTCGACAATAATCTGCACTCCATCGTGTATTTTTTGCACTTACAATAATTATTACATAAGTTTTATTATACTAACGGTTTAGCGCTGTTTATAGTGGACGAAAATTTTCATTATCTATTTCGTCGGTACTTCAGAAATATAAATGTAACAGTGGATATGAGTATACTATTAGTTATACTCCATAAAACGAAATCCTTAAATGTTCGTCATGGAGCACCAATAATGTTTGCTAATTGTATATTTGTGCGTCAAATATTTAGGTCCGAAGTGAATTGTATCGTATTATCGCTGTCGCCTGGTGTCTTTCTCGCCGTCCAGCTGTTGTCCGATTTATCGTTTTGACACAGTTGCAGTGATTCGCAATGTCGTGATTGCGCTATCTCGACTTTCGTTGACGCTCGTGACGCATTCAATGAGACGCAATTTGATGGCAGACTGACGAAAACGCCCAATACTGTGTCCCTTAGAGCTCTTTACTATAGTTTAATTAGCTCAAAAGAAAGCGTTCAAAAGTCAATGACAGGTTAGCCTAACAATGTCTACGAGAGATGCTGACAGCCGATAAGCATATAACTGATAAGCTGATAACTGACAAAACGAATTCATTCAATTTATTTATACCTGCGTACTTTCGTATTTGTCTCAATTTTAATCGGCCGTCATTTAAATATTTTCGGTACAATTATTACCTATGCTTATGGTCCGACTTACTATGGTACTTTATCAACCACAGAATACATGAATTACTACTTATTTAAAATCCCGACGCTGAGAAATTACTCGGTAATATAATAACGCAAAAGCGCCGACGCCGTGTTAAAGGGCAGCGCTCGCTACCGCTTGACCCCACAAAGAACAACAAAATGACGTAGTTTTGTAACGCTGATATGATAACGGGCAGCTCCACGCTACACGTGACCCCGTCGTAAGAGCGTGTTTATGCATGCACTTGTTATATCGATATAATCTCTATACCTATACAAATAGACGTTAAGGGGACGTTTCGTAAAATACTCTCCTTATAAGTGTTATAATAAAGTTTAGACGCACAATGTGTCTTTACGTGGATCTATTGCAGGATAGAAGCAGACCTTCGTTTAAGTTTGAAACGAAACGACCTAACCAGGAAATATGCATAAATTAAATTGATGATTCAAAATGTTTCTGTTTTCAGACGCGCCAGCGAAGTCCGCGTCACATACGGTGAGGTGCCCGCGGATGCGGACACGTTCGAGCACATCCTTAGCGTTACCGCGCACAACGACGCCTTGCTGGCGTATTACTACTTGGACGACGATAATAAGGTTACACGAATTCTAGTAGAATGCATGCATGCATTATTTCTAATAGACAATAGCAATTTAAACAATGGCGTTAACTGGGCCAACTGGCCTCCTGGCCTAGCGGTTAGAGAGCTTGATTGCTAAATCGAAGGTGGTGCATTCGATACCCACTCGGGACAAATATATTTGTGATGAGCGCATTTTTATCGTTCTGTGTCTGTGTATGTTATTATATAGTACTTAAAGTTGTGTGTGTGATGTTTATTTGCTGTCCGGTTACTATGACTGTGCTAACAGTGTAGAGCAACGTGCTGATCGCCCGTGTGTCCCTCAGATGAAGATGACGCAGATCTACGACGTGACGGAGGCGGACACGGACGCGGTGCAGTCGCCGGCCGAGCGCGAGACGAACACGCGCCTCGAGTTCGACAACGACTGGCACGCGCAGCTGATCGCCGACGACGGTAACATAGAGAAGCGCCTAATATCACTATTAACGCACATCGAACGTACACTGTATATAATGTTAGATTTAAAAAAAAAGCTTCTAATATTGAATTGTCATGGGACGCTCTGCCAAATGTATGCCAAAATTAAGACCTCGAAATCTTTTCATTGTGACAGAAGTACCGCGTCCAATACTCGAAGGTTCACTTCTCCTTCACAGACGAACTCGACCTCGACGCGTTAGACGACGACCGCAACTTATTCTCCGATCCCGAGAGCGAGTGGACGCGGCGAGACGGCGTGCGGCGGGAGTCCTCCTCCAACGGCTCCTTCAGCGACGAGCAGCCCGAGTCCGACCAACGACCGCACGTCACTACCTACGTGTACTCCGATTAGGCTGTTCCGCGTTCCTAACCTTGCGGCCCTAAAGAGAGAGAGAGAGAGAGATAGAGCTAAACCGTTCGCTGGAACAGCGCTATTCGATAGTTTGAGTTCGAGGGATACTGGTAGACGTCTTGTTTCTGAAAGCCGATGACCGTGATAGGAAGTGACATTGTAAGGAATACTTATTGTGCTCGTTGTATCACACTTAATACCGCAAATAAACGCACCCGTCTCTTTCTATCACCGACTGAGTGAGAGTGATTGAAGATGTTTGAAAGGCGAACCAATGATGTACCTGAAACCGTGAAATGGGTAGCGAAGTAATATATTAAATATTTTTATATACGTTTATGGATTCACTACGTTGACTGTGCATACTTCCAAAAAAAATATGTTACCTAGTATGTAAGCCGAGTTATCGTTATATATAAATGGTTGAAAGTAATAAACTAAACTTATATATTTTGTTTTATTTTACTAACAAACATTATATCAATAACAATTCCATTTGCATAAATCTATGTACTGTAAATACTGCACAGACCCGAATGTGTTAAGACCCAAAAGAGGGAAATGGTGATGAAATGAATCAACACCATTTAATACGTATTTAAAAAACAAAAGCACTGTGCTTTCTGCCTACCCCGTTAGGGACCTGGCGTGATGGTATGGTGATGTTGTTGTTGTTGTAAAAAAACAAAAAGAAGGTTGAAATCAATGCGGGAAAAATACAACTGACAGTATCGTACATAGACGTCAAAACGATTCCTAATTTGAATTATCCGTCAGCATTCATTTTAAAGTTATTTAAACTTCACTGGAACAATTTTTTAACAACAAAGAGAAGTCAATCCATCCTGCGTTAATGGTTTTTTTTTAATTCGTTGCATTATTTAAAATGGTAGGAAAAGGCGTAGAAGTAAAAAGTAGTAGGATTTTCCACCAATGCTACGTAAAATGTTGCAAGCTGCAAAACCTGACGCCTTTGAACAACGTTATTCCATCTGGAAACGGAAAAGTGCTGGACTTTTGCGTGGATCGGATAAAATATCCTGACTGGCCGCCGATACTGAACGCGTTGAGCTGCGACTTGAGTCTCCATTCCGTGTCCATCAGATGCCGGCAACAAGTGAAAACTGGTAAATTATTATTGGATCTTTCTAACACTTGTGAAAGCAATTGGTTACATTATTTTGATGAATATCCAACCAGAACGAAACTGCATAAAAGAGTTATAATTAAAAGTATGTACAAAAAGTTAGCTATTCTCTTACACTGATCCCCTAAAAATTGGCAGCAAATGTGTTGTTTTTCATGAGTGTTTTTTATGTGAGGAGAATAACAAACGAGATAGCAACAGTCACAATTGGCCTCTGTCGCTCATGGACATCTCTTATCAACCTCTAATAGGACTAGGAATAGGGGCGTTAATGTGAATTACTTCAGTCAGTAGGTAGTACAAGTTCAGTTATAGTGTAGGAATATTAGTTGATTAGTACCTATTCATTGTTACCGGAACAGCGGGAATAAAATTATTATAACATTTATCCGGTTAGAATGAGCATATACTAATATGCAGTTAGTTATTCCTTACTATCTGTGATTATAGAGATTGGCCAGCGTTACTCCTTTTGAAGACTAATAAGTATTTGTTGTTATTAAAATATTATTTTAATATTTGTTCTACGATAGTCGTAGCTTGGTGTAAGTTTTCATTTCATTATTACAAATTGTTCCTTCAGTTCTAGAGCAGATAGACTGCGAAAGACTGGCGAAGACCGTGAATAAGCGGGCGGTGATATTAACTAACTTCATGTTGAGCAATCTGGTAGAAGCCACCTCCCAACTACTATGCAATACAACGCTGCTCACGTCATTCCTATTAGAAGGCTTACCTCTGAAAATACCGTATCTCAATCCCATTTGTGACGTAAGGTTTTCTTTTATCTTAAAAATGTGTATGTACACTGAAATGTTTTAAATATCTAAACACTAATTAATACCCATGACACCTACGTACATATTTAAAAATATAATAGAAAGAATATTAATTGGGATTGATAGTAGAATTTGATTATTATCTTTTATTTCACTAACATTATAAGTTATTCAAATTCAGATGAAGCAATATAGGCATAGTAACTGACAAAACCCTTGTTAGGCCATAGAAAAAACAATCGACGATTGATAAGCTTAAACTACATATTACATGATACTCCAATTGGACATTGTATTGGGCATTTTACGACTTTTTTGGTGACTGGGAAATAGACATCATACACTACGTCGTGAAAATTTAACAAGTACCTTCCAATGTAAAAATACCTAATGTCTATTTATTGTATAAAGTGTTACATAAGTTTCGTGCATTCTCAATATTCCAGGCATTGCTTGCAAACAGTTCGCTGCAGCACCTATATTTTCCTCGATGTCTTATCGGTGACGCCGGGTGCCAAGCGCTGTGCAAGGCCGTACGGTGCCTGCCTAATATCCTCACACTGGATCTGTCCGGATGCGAGCTAAGTCCTCTTGGAGCTGGCTATATAGCTGACCTTGTTAAGGTTTATTTTGAAACTTATTTTTTGGTCGTTATTAAAAAGTTGATAGCGGCAGACGTGGCCTTATGATGGAGTCTATTGTCGACATTGCATAGCTTAACATCCAAATCGCAATGACTGAAAATATTGTTGTATCGATACATCGATATCGATCGACTTATGTTATTTTTCGAATTGTTTAAAATAGGTTGACAACTGGTGTCTCGAAAAAATAGTTTATAAGGATATAATTTGACAAAGATAGGTTCTTAATCTTTTTATATTATGATAACCGGAATAGTTACATCACCAAGTAACACAGCATTTTAGCTTAAAATGTGCAATAAAAAAATATATAAAAGTCCCTTGATCGTAGTATCAGAAGATCCACCGATACAGCGAAAACTGGGTTCACACGCTGCGCTACAGGCTGCCCGAGCTGGACGCGATGGCCGGCCTGCGCCGCATCACGCTCTGCGGGAACCCGCTCCTGGGCGACGTGGGCTTGAGGAAACTGTTCGACGTGCTCGCTGACGACTTGTGGATCAAGGGTACTTGATATATTCATATTTAAGTATCATACCTTCGAATGTGCCGTATCGTATCGTGGAAATGGGCGTGACAATTTGCTCGTTCCAAACGTTTACTGCACTCTTCACATTACAAAAAAATATGAGAGTAGCTTCTCATAACTGCTCTCTGAATACTATAAACTTATATTTATTTACAAAGATGGTACCCATGGCTGTTTTTTTCACAAATTACTCTATTTCCAGCGTTGGACGTCCAAAACTGTGGTCTCACCGAGGATTGCGCGCTGGCGGCGCTACAAATGATGACGTCGAACACCACCGTAGTGGTGCTGGACATGCGCTACAACTCCTCCGTCCCCAGCGAATCTATGGCCAAGTTACGGGCTGCGTTACGCGAAAACGAAAGGGGATCCAGTGGTCAGGTACGAATAGCAATGGTTCTTGGATGTTTTTCGTTTTATTGACAATCATTCAGACTGCGGTAGTAGACGGGGGTAGGAGTTACTTGAATTTGTACAGCAAATCGTGACGTATGATCCGATAAGGCCGTGCGTTAGAGAGTTTTCTTTTTTTGAAGGGGTCACCGGCGCGTGGCCATTTGTAAACGTTCTCTGCTTTATTTTAGCAACGCCAGCACGATAATGGTGTAAGTCCAATCATACTTTCTTCAATTACAGTATTCGTGGCTCAGTAATTTCAGTGGAAGTTCCTGTGACGGCAGATCAATGAAATCCATACCTTCTAAGTGAGTGATAATAGTTTTTCATAGCATCCAGTCCTCATTATACCGGTATACACAAGTACATAAAACGGACTTTTTCTCTTTATTATGTTTAAACATTTCCAGGAATGGAATCCTGAAAGACAGGAGTGTTTCTAACATGAGGAACGTTTCTAGTAAGTTCCCAGCGAAGGCGAGCTCGGTGAAGAAGGAAAGGTGGGTTTGTCATCGTTAACTAAACACATATATTGCAATATTTTTAGTATATAATATATTTAAAGCAATAACATTTAACTTACACAGTCGAAAATAAGATATCCGATATTTTATATAAGATGGTCGAATGAGTACAAACGATTTTGGACACTACAATGTAGAAATAACCAGCGGGATAATTTGAACTTTAATTTACTTCTTGCCATCTCTTTTCTCCTGAAGAATCTTTGTTAAACCGTTTTCGAGTTTCTGAATTTGAACATATTTTTAAACAGGGATTACGCAGAACTGTTAGAAGATCAGCTGCAGGAAGAGATCTCTCACCGGCATCAGCTCGAGGAGTTAAATGTTCAACTGGTCGAGCAGATGAAGCGCCTTAAGCAGCAGCAGATACAGCTATGGGCTAATGGGACTATGTGCTCTGGTAAAGTTATAAAAACGATGTTTTTGCTAAAAATGTCCATAATGTATGTAGAGATAAGCGAGTTCTCGACAGTTTAGAAAACAGTACAATAATTGCACAACACTTACGTTTAAAGTCGGTGTACGCTACTGTACACAAAAAATATTTGTAATTTTTTTTTAGAAAATCTAACGCGGTATAATCTATGTGCTTATTATAAATCCAGGTTCGGAACAGTCGTACCAGGCCAGTTCGCGTTCTGAAGACCTATCTAGCAGTTCAGGGTCAACGAGTTCCGTACCCATTGATCAGAACACCCTGTCTTACATACAACAGGCCTTCAAGGATATATACGCATTCATTAAAAACAATCGATGTAATGGGTGAGTGTACTCAAATATGTTGTTCCAATCATAATGTCATTTGTACACTGTAGACTTCCACTTTTAAATTTTTCATGCAACATATGGAGGGGCCCAAACTGTGCTCAATGGTTAGAAATTTCATTAAAGTAGTTCAATCTTGCTGAACTTGCGTTAGAAGAGAATTATCGTTCACTCACCATTACAGGTCCATTATAATAATCACATTTGTAAATAATATGAATTGAATTTTTTAAGGAAGAGTAGAAATCGCCTATATTAGACGTCAAAGTTTAAAATAAACAGCAAAAACAAAATTAGTTACTTAACCTTGATAACGCGTCACCCCATAGAATCTATCATATATTTATAAAGTTAGTTTGGATTACAGTAATTGTTTTTAAATCTACAACCAATAGGCCCATTACAATCATTGAATGTCTCTTTATAAACTTTACAGGGAATGTCTTCAAGAGAAATCCAGACAGAATGAAGAGCATCCGATAGATGTCATACCAGAAGTGATATCATCAGACGAACTGGAAGCCAGTGATCTTCGCATCAACATTATAGCGAAGAAGGCACAAAGCACGCATATCAAATTAGCGGAGAACGCTAAAATGAAGAAGACCACAAAATCTGCACACTTGCTTGGCGACATTCAACACGTTAAAGACAGCGTTGAGACGGTAAGGGAACGTAGAACGCAGTTTTCAAAGTCTTGTTTTGTGTTCAATTATACTTACTTATTCAACCGCAAAGTACCAATGCCTTCACTTTAGTCTTAAAAACTCTTGACTACTAGACGTACTAGACTAGGATGTTATCATCGTTGATTCGAAAGTGTATGCGTTTAAGTATATGCGTTTTAGAACCGTTATACGAGTAGCTAGGGAATAGGTTAGGTAGATTTGGATAACTATGCACGCACGCCTAAAAGGACGTGCCAATACTATTCTGTATTTTTCATAAGTATACATTACATGGGATTTTTTAATTGACCACTTTTATGGACATAAGTATATCAGTATCTTTAATATCACATCACCGTATTTACCGTTTTCAGAAACCAGAAATGATCGAGAGGCACATGGGAGACACGAAAAATGAAAACGAAAAGGAACAAAATATTTTAGTTGATATGATTTCACAAAACAAATCAAAAATGGTAAGCTATAAGACATAGATTGGGCTAGCCTTTGCCTTGAAATTGAAGAATCAATGCCGAGACAACCTTGTGCTTCGAATTTCAAACGGTCCACTTTCTCTTATCGACCTACCTACCAACCTACCTACTGTGACATCTATACTGACAGTGAGATCTTACAAAAGAACAGCTTAGTCTATACAAGATTATGAAAGCCTAGAACTTTCGAAAGCGTTTGTTTAATCATGAATTAGAAATTTAAGAGAACTCATAAAAACAAGTTACTGGTTTTGAAAAAAGAATATCATGTCCTAATAATTTTTAAAGTTTAGAATGGTACTTTATAAATATTTTGGAAATAGAACATAATACAAAACAATGCAATTTACTGGTTTTAATAAATGAAGTTGATAAATGTTCCACAATACAATTTTCAGAAGCCCTACGACAGAGCCAGTTCCTGTGGTAGCATCAGCGACTCCTCGGATACGTTGGTGTACTCCCCACAAAACACGCAGCGTTCGCTGTCTACTTTCAGCCAGTTGATGCCGAACCCGCGTGATGCTTTGTGCTCGTCATCCGACGAAGACGAATGAATGTTTTATACGAATTTATTTGCTATGCCTTTTGTGTCAAGAATAAAATCTGTTTCTAAACATTGTTCTTATTGGTCGGCAATGATATCACTTAACGTGCGTGCCATGCGACCAGTTTCTTATACCGTGTCCAATAACACAACAAAAAGAGATAATCATCTTAACTTGGTGTACATTGTGTGGACGAGATTATCCCTCACCGAGCCATCAAATAAAACACCCACTCCATTAAATGTAACGATATAATAATAATTACACTACAAGTTAATGAAGATAATTTACACAAAAAATGAAGGTAATAGACATGCAATATTTAGAATAGACAATGATCACATACAGTCTTAGGCTCTGTTTCACAATATATGAAAGTTAAGTGATGAGTGTTTATGATATCGTAAAACAAGCCCCGAGCCTAAGCCCAGCTATGATTGTAAAATGTATAATCTGGATGTAATCTACTTAATTTATGCTTAAAATTTTTCTAAGCATACTCGCATATTGAAATTCGTTGTGCAAATATCAAATAAATAGGGCAGACTGTTTTAGGTAGCTGATCAACATTAGAAACTGATTATCTATGCCTGATAGCAATTTATCTGATTACAAAAGACACTAACTTTCTGTTTTATTACTCATTTCTACATTTTTCTGTTGCAGCTTGGCAATCATCACCTTTTCCTTCGCCTCCTTCCGCGCCAGCCTGTCTGCTTTCTTCTGTTCTTTCTCCCTCTTGGCTAGCATCTCCTGGAATCTCTCGTCACGAGGATCTAGCTTGAAGCCAAAGTGCCTCCTCACCTCTTCCACTAGACGCTCCTTTTTGAGCTGAAAATTTTGATATAACAGTTGTAAATTATAGTGTTCCAAAATGTATAAAGCCAATTATTTTTCTTAAACAATTTGAATTGCTAGCACAGGCCCACAAAACTTTTGTGGTCACAGTCAAGCCTTAGCAAAATTACAGACAATGGTATAGCTGTATATAAATAGGCAAACTCAAAAATTTATATCACTACATAGTATAAAACAAAGTCGCTTTCTCTGTCCCTATGTCCCTATGTATGCTTAAATTAAATCTTTAAAACTACGCAATGGATTTTGATCCGTTTTTTTTTAATAGATAGTGTGATTGAAGAGTAAGGTTTAGATGTATAATAACTTTTGTATAATAATATACGCGCGGGACGAAGTCGCGGGCTAAAGCTGGTATAGTAATAAAGTTAGAAAATTAATATGCCTTAATTATATTGGCATTATCTTTGATAGGTGGACATCAATTGAATTTAAAAACTAATGACCTATAGCCAATTTGTAACTGCTGGGCATCCACTAGTAACAATAACTGCACAACAATCACAGACACATAAAAGTAATTTTTACTACCTTAGCAGCTTGTACTTCTGCCTCTTTCTTGGCTAGTCTGTTCTCAAGGTCTTTTTTCCACTGGTCCAACTTGGCAAACTTCACTGCCAGTTCCTTCTCCCTCTGTTCTATTCTCAAATTCTCTTCTTGTTTCTTCTTAGCTGCAGATGCCATCATTTCTTGGATTGTAAATGGGAATGCAACAGACTCAAATTCCTTCCTTTCCTCTATATCTTTTTTTGATGGCCAGCAAATACCTGTGAATTCAAAATATTTTAGTAGATCACCAAATGTTATTAATAAAACTATTTAGAATTGTGCTTGTGTTCAATAAATTGTAATTGCCAATGAAAATATGATTTGCAAACTATTAAAACCCTTGGCATGATTTCCATAATCTATATGCCAGATGCTTTTTATTTGTATATTTATTCTTTATAGTAGCCTAGTCAACTTTTGAGAGATGGTGAATGGTTGCGGTTGCATTATTCCATAATTGGATATGAGACTAATGTTTGAACCTATACCCTTTATAGCAGGAAAACTGGGAAGTACACATTCTAAATGGCATCTGCATCTAACTATTGCTTTCATTATATTTAGCATAGTACAGTTCTAACAGTTGTCTGTTTTCTTACGTTGGTTTATAGAAATAGCTACTGCTGCTTAACTTAACTATTTTCAAACACATTTCTGTACATTTATTCATATACTTTAATTGCGAATGAACTACTTATTTAAACTATGAATTATTTACTTGGATTAACTCCACTTGCAATTCCGTACTTTCCATACATTTTTCTGTTATATTTAACTGTCAAATGGGCGAGCGATTTTGCCTCCTCATATGGTCTTCTTCCTTTGATCATGTTGTAATGAGACGAAGAAAGCCGTGATATATTCCTTTTCTTTTGTATTTCCTCCTCCCTAGCCTGTACATCCTCTGTGTCATCTATTAAAACCTGTTCGTTCTGTTCAACCTCAGCAGTTGTAGTAGCGTAAAGCCGTAAAGTGCTAACTATATTAGCGCGTATAAAATGCGACCTTATGCATAAATTCATGTTAAAATCTCTTTATTGTATTCAAAATAAATTGCAAATAATAACTGAACTTTAGAGGTTAGGTTATGTTATTATGACATATGATTTTGTTAATCTATGACTTTATTCTGACACTTAATAATAATTTAAATAATATCATTTTTAAATACTATTTAATAGATTATTAACAGTTGTTATTTATTTCTTCATAGGTCTATTTTATCTAAAACGATATATTAGTTACATGTCATGTATTAAATTTCGCATTCAATATTTAAATATTCAACTCAAATTTTAAAAGATATGTAACTTGTAATATTATGTCTACCAAATTCCATTTGTTTATTATTCTACTACATATCTTATTATTGTAATTAATAGCATTAATGTTATGCTATAGACTAGACAATGAACTGTGTAGATGAGTCAACTGAAATTACTGGAAATTATATTATGTACAGGGATGGGCAAATTATAAAAATATATCAATGTATATCGTATCGATATTCTTAGATAATATCTATAAACGCAAAGTATAAAATATCGATATTTATATTTATATTTTACACCAAGGTGCCATTAAAATTTGGCCATTTCATGAGTTTTATTTATTATTAATATACGTATTTAAGTATCATTAGAAATTTAAACAGTAGTTTTTTAGTCAAAAATTTGTCAAACCAATACTCATTAGATATAGACATCAAAAGCACTCTTTCTTTGATTTGCTCTCCTGCCTGCTTTTATTATCTGGCACAACTATGTTTATAGCCGAAGCAAGTCTTTTGGACTATACCAAAGAAGCATGGCAGATTAAATGTTGCAAAGCAAGGTAACAGTCAAAATATTAATTAAATATTATTAAATATTATTTACAATAATTAGTGGAATACATATTTAATACAAATTGTAAAAAAGCTTAAAATATATCAAACATGATATTCAGAAATAAATATCGATAAATTGAGTTTAAAATATCGATGATATCTATCGATTATTTCTTATATCGATATTATTTGTGCTTCCCTAATATTATGTCACTGTATCGACCCAAGTGCCATCTGTTCTACGCTCTTCATTGTCTTTGGTATATTTATTAAACTCTACGTCAACGATCGAGGTTCTTGCTAATTTTTTGTTTTAGTTATTAGCCATGGATGAATTTGGAGATAATTTTGTCCAGCCGGAAGTAGACCCTGCCGCAGAGTTTTTGGCACGAGAACAAAACCAGTTGGCTGGACTTGAAGATGAACTTGAAACTAGTGCTCCGCCCCCTGTTACCATCGCTTCCACCATCAGTAATGGATTAGACGATTTTGTCGGTAAGTATGAAATAGAAATCTGTTTTCATTAAATTATAAGACTATCGGGTATGTGATATAATCAATTTCATTTTTATTAATACTTGCTTAAACTTAAACTACCTTCAACTAAATTTATATTTAATCGTGCGAATTACGCACAGAATTTTTATTAAATGTAACGTTTCACACTGTAACACTATATAACGCCGATTAAGTCGCGCAACTCGCCCAGACTATTTAGGATTTTTGAGAATACATTAGCCACTTAGGAGTTGTTTTGTGCTAGGTTTACTGCGTTAGTTAAAACGGTTCACGCAACGGTGCTGGCTTGCGATAAAGGAAAGAATAATTATCTTACAGTAATAATTTAAAAAGAAATAATGATAACATGTATATCAGTTACAACATAAGGTATTGAATCTACTTGCATAAATGCTGTTACAAGTAATAGCAGTAACAACTATTATTATCTAACATTAGTGTTGGGAATGAAATTTTTCATTTTTATAAAATGCATTGTGTGAATTCAAATTATGACTACTCTAAATTTGTAATTCAAAATCCTGTCTGATTCCAAATCCAAATCATTTGTTTTCATTCCGAAGAGTTAAGTCTGAAAATTTTAAGTACTCAACTTGATATACATATATGTATTCTGATATTGCTTGATTTGCCATTTACATATTATACAAATTGTTTTGACTCTTCAGAAGTTCCGAGTGCAGCTGCTTTTGATTCCAACGGCTTGATGGATGAGGAGCCAGCTCAAACCTCAGTGTTTAAGCAAGAGAGAGAAGAGCCAGAAAAGATCAAGTTGTGGAGAGAAGAACAAAAAAAGAGATTAGAAGAGAAAGGTAATGGAACAGCTATTCTAGATCTATAATTTACCTACAACCCTTTTGATATGCCAGGGCTACGCATAAACTGTGATAGGAATAAGAACAATAAGAATGATCTATTAGCTTAGAATTTTATATATTATAGATGGTACAGATTTAATAGTTCACTTAATGACAATTGTATGAGAAATATATAATTATTATTATTTCTTAGCCTAAATTATTAATCTGTCGTAGCAAATTCCATTTAAGAAGTTAAATATAAAAAAGGAAAATTGAAATGTGGGAAATAATAAAAAAGTTTAAAATCAATCTTTTGTATAGATCTCTCGTGTCAAATCTCTTTAAACAAATATACGTAGAATTTTATATTACCTATTTGTATAGATTGTTAAATCACAAACACTGAACTGTTTCGTTATTAAATAATAACTATTGAAATAGATGCTGAAGAAGAGACAAAAAAGGAAGAAATGTTGAAAATAGCCAGAAAGGAGCTGGAGGATTGGTACAAGACACACGATGAGCAGATAGCTAAGACCAAAGCGGCCAACAGGTACAATGAAAATCTATATACGGTTTTGTTATTAGTTATTATTTGATATATTCATGTCCCTATGTAATCTAAACCTTTTTATTTATGTACATAAATTTGAGGTTTGTATAAGAAGCTGGATGTTGTAGTTAATTCGACTTTTATCTGTTTTGTGCATATACCACTTGTAATTTCTTAATTAATCTCACTGTATGCATGCGGCTTGGTACTATTTGGTTTTCTTCCAAATGCCAATGGTATTGTTATATATTCAATGTTGATTACATGTGAATAGTTTCACTTTGTGCATGTATGAGACCTCTATATCTGCATTGTGGAATAAAGCATGGAATGTGTCATGTATGTGACCTATGTGAAGCTATATTTTTTGTAGTGTAAAAAAGCCTTTTAAACATTTATTCCAAGAGTGAAGTTCAACAATACTTTGATGTAACTCATGAAATAAATAGAAGTAAGGCAAGCCAGTGGAGTATGAATAAGTAAATATTTCAATATTTGTGGTATTAAACAATGATTTTATTCATTTACTATATATATATGTAATGTAATGGGGCGTAGTTAGTATTTTAACTTTTTAAGTGGCTTTTGTACATGTAGTTCTTAGCATGCTGAATATATGCCTGGCTGCATACTAATGTTATTCTATTTTCTTTCCAACGCTGTCAGGGAGTCTGCTAAGTGAGTACATGAGAAATATATTCAATTTTCAGAGTCTACTAACATTTATTTTGTTTTTTTTTTTATGGTGGTGGTATGTATTATGTTTGATTTGTTATTCTACATGTGCATAAAAAAAAAGGAAGACAAATTATCTTAAATATGGCAGCATCTGTAAGTGATAGATGTGGGATCTAACAGGGAATTTTATTCTGGTGTTGTATGTATTTTTATCAGTTACAATTTCATGTGTAGAAGTTATTCAGGTATTAATTTTTAGAAATTCACATAATGTGTGTAATAACATTTTTAAATAGTAATAATTTACGATTACTACTTATTGATGTTATAAATATTAATGAAATTATTTGTGAGATTATTTTAAGATAAACTAAATGTAAAAGTAGTTTTAATAGTATATTTCCATTTTTACTGTCATTTTATCTATCTCACAGATGTAGTAATTAAATACTGTGTTTGGTTATTCATTGTGTTTATAATTCACAATTTTCTTTAGTAAAAAAATCATATAATGAAATGTTGAACCTTGAATCTTACCATAATTGACACACAGTTCAAAATATTTGCTCTGTAGTTTTTACAGCTTGTACAATGTATCTGTGTATGTAGGAACGCGGAGCGAGCCCTGGCACGGGGATCGGAAGGTGCTCCAGAAGACGGTAATGAGTGGGCTCGTGTGTCTGAACTGTGCGACTTCGGTCCACGCCGCGGCCGCGACGTGGCGCGTCTGCGCTCCATTGTGCTTCAGCTGAAGCAGGCCGGCGTGCGACCCAAGCACCCGCCCAGGGCTACTAAAGTGTCAGTATTTCTGTAATGACTCTTCAACACTTTTTACATCTCACTACCAGGCTCGGGCCTCCCAAAATGCGGGAGGCCGGACATACAATAAAAAAAAAAAAATTCCACCATGCTGCTCCAAGGTGGATTGTAGATTCGTCAAGAAATTTAAACAGCAATGATACACTATATTTGTTACTGAAGGTGCACCAGTAGTGCTGTTAACTAGAACAAATTTTATAGTGGAAGCCTGTTTTTTGACGTGTTTTTTTTTTATAATCACATGATTTACTGATATAGAATAAAAATCTAATACTCATTTTTATTAACAATAACAATTTTTCACAGGGCTTGAACAACTGGGAGTCATTGACAACATTTACTTGTTAGCTTAAAATATTGTATTTGTTTATACATCAGTCTCAGAAATCACATTAATTATATTTAATCATAGGCAATGTTATTACTGGCCTCTTACATATTATACAGTTGTAAAAATAAAAATATTCATTTGTTGGGCCTGATGCGAGTGATAAATATACACATTACCAATCAACAGGTACTTTCCATAAAGTAGTAATTCAAATTACTAAACTTCAATGCAATTGTGTTACATGTCAGAGGGCCTTATATTTAGATCCTTATAGTTGTATTGGAAGTGTAAACGAGTTGCTTTCAGAACTGTTATTTATTAAAATTATTTTTTTTATATTGTTCAAACAGCTAGGTATGAATAAGCGAATTGTTTAATACGGTCATATTAATAAATATTATTCCGAAATCAATTGACTTTTATTTATTGATATTATTAGCTCCACTGGTGCCTTGATAGTTTTTACCTCAATAATGTTGTTCAGTAATAAAACTGCATTCCTCATCCTATATTACTTAACGAATACAAAGTAAAATGTGACATTAGGAAATTTATTTACACTTATGTAAAAAATAATAATAAGTGATGAATGTAGACGAAGCACGTCAGGTTTACAGGGACAAAGATATTTGGCACTCGGTACTTTCTGCCTACCCCATTAGGGACCTGGCGTGATGGAATGTTAAAAAATAATGTAAGTAATATACAGTTTGAAATGTAATAACATTTGGCTGTGTGAACAGCAATAGTCCAAGTACTTCATGCTGATCGACATAAATCTCACTGCTCCATAATAATTGTCTAAAATTTCAAATCCTTAGCTATATCAATATGCTTTCTTTTATATATCCTTTCAACTAACTGCAGAAGTAAATACATAAGACTTATAACCAATAGAAACGGCCATACACCACATGTAAGATAATTTCTCAACTGTTCACCCAATGTTTTGTTTTTGTTAAGTAATATTTTATTATAAACTATCTCTGTTCTCCTTGTTATGTCCATCCAGTTGTACATTTTTCTAACCATCTTATTACATTCATATGGACATAACATGTCACCTTTCTTCAAATCACTCATAGCCTTCTCGATACCTTTAACAATACAATTGACATCTGGCTCTGTTAAATAAATCATACTCTCCGGTAACACTTCCGGTATTCCTCCTACTTTCGTTGAGACCACTTTTAATCCGCAGGCTGCAGCTTCTACAATAGCCATACAATATGCTTCAGTGAGTGAAGTGTTTAAAAATATATCACCTTTCACTAAAACATCTCTCACTTGTGAATGTTTTAAACTACCTAACAATGTTACATAGTGTTGGAATCCTTTCCTTTCTCTCAAGTCTTGCAATAACCACATCTTGGGTCCATCACCAACAATAATGAATCTAAGTTTTGAATATCGGGGACACATATCGGCTATAACAGCAGCCATTAAATCCACACCCTTCCGATACACTAATCTTGATACTATAACTATTGTTATAACATTAGGATCCCTTTTACTAGGGTCTGGTGTAAAGGTATATGCATCTACGGCATTTGGAATCACAGACACCTTGTGTTTCCTTACTTTCGCTCTTAGGACTGTATTCTCTTTACCAGTGTGTGACACACAAATACAGTGGTCACACTCACAAAGACACATCTGTAGGTACTTATTTGTTAAAACTGCAGACATGTCTGCAAAACCGAACAAACTATGATCTGTGAAAACTGTTTTTAAGCCCATCAACTTGCCTATGATCGATACTTCGTGTGCCAGAACACTGAATGCCGAGTGACCATGAACTATTTCTATGCACTCTCGAATCAATATATATCTCACTAAAGCTATATTGCATATCATAGTTGGGAGAGCGCATTGTGAGTAAAATACTCTGATAGGCAGATAATAGACTTTAAGTCCATTAGTCAAATAACGAACTCCAACTCGTGGACCGTAGCTGTGGGTAATAACAATAACTTTATGCCCACGCTTAATCAAACATTGCGATAGATTGTAGATGTGTTCCTCGACTCCACCAGTGTTAGGGTAGAAGAAATCTGAGGCCATACATATCATATGCCTCTTCTTACCCTTCAAGGGTTCCTAAAACAGCAGAAGTTCAACTATAGAGACGTATTACAATATTACATTTATAAGATAATTCATTTTTCGATAGTATAAATGTACAAAATATTACCGTCTGGACGTTCATTGTAGTGAGAAAACGTTATGCTTGAGGTTAAATATTTCAATTATTTTAGAAACTTTAGAGTTTACAACACATTATTTTTGATGTGTTAGCAATAGTAATCAATTATCCATTTAATCATAGATAATAAGTTGAAATATAATAAATGCATTTCAGATTTTCAGTAGAGTAATGTCAATTTGTCATGTAACTGTCAGTTACATGACAAACTGTTCAGTTACTAACTGATAATAGCGCTCCATTTCACATACTTATCATAATATTTTTATCACAGATAACTGTGAAATGCCTGCGTGTCTTTTTGTTTTTGTAATTGTAATACATTTTGAGTTACTGGTCCATTAGGAGTATATAATTGTTCAGTTTTCGAATAAAATTCTTAGACTAATCAAAGTAATCAGGCGACATTTAAACGATCCTTGGACCTTTTATCTGCTGACACATTTCAGTTGCGCAGGCAGCACTGGTGACACGTGACGTTAGGCATGTCACTGTCGCTGTCACTGTTATACAATAACAGACGGCACAAAATATAACACTTAAAAGAGTACATTGTGCACTTAACATTGGTGTTTTGATTGTACCGTGGTGTATATTAATTCAATTAATTGTTATTTGGTGCACTTTTATTCTACAAGTATGGAAGATGATAGGAAGGCAGAACGTAAGAGAAAAAGATTTGCAGCGAAATTAAACACTGCTAGAGGAATAAAATGTACAGATATACCTGGCCCGGTATGTAACATAGTATTATTAAATCTTTTCCCAGTTTTACAAAGTCTATAAGTCTTATAAGTTCTTCTCTACAAATGACTGTATGTTGTGTATTCCTTGTATCCACTGCATTTTTTAAATCTTATATTGTAGACACAATGGTATTTGTGTTTACACAAGTGTTTATGATGAATTGATGAACAGTCTTCACATAAAATGTACTTATGTGGTGAAGCAACTTTTTTGCAAAATAGTTTGTGACAAAGATCTTATTACAAATTAAATCTTAATTGTTTCCATACTTACTTTCTCAAAATCCTGGATCATTTTTAGTATATTTTAGTAGAGATTAATTAGAAATAAAAATGTTTTCTTTATTTATTTTTCTCTGTCTATCTTTTTCTCTACCTCTCTTTTCTCTCTTTCTTTTGTTAAGAATCAGTAATATAGGATTACTGGATGTTTGGTTGATCAATTTTATTAGTACATTAATCAATTGCTACGTTTGAGACATTAGGTTAGGAATATGACGTACAAAAGAACCATCATCTGTTTTAAATGATACATTTTGTTTTTTAGAATATCGTACTTTGTAATGTGGGCCAAGCGACAGGTCTAGAAAAGCAGAAAATATTGGATGTAGTGGACAATTTGGACAAAATTAAACTTGTCGATTTTATAGCGGAGAAAGGATTGTCCTATTCTTTTTTGGTGTTCAGCAACACAGAAAATGCTGAACGGTTTTACAAATTATGCAATGGGAAAGTGAAGGCGGAGTCCAGTGGAACACCAATTTACATGAGTTTCGTAGAAAATGGTAATGTATTACTTTGTATTTTCTTATTTTAGAGATAGTCAATAAGCAAGCCCACCTGGATGGACATGGACAGTGTAACCATGACTCAATCTCATAACAATGTTCATATGAGTACTAGATGTTCTCACCCACTTCCCAGGACTTAAATCAAAACTCAGTCGTAAGAGATTTTATTGCAAAGGTTAAATACAAAGTACCATGTAACATCACTAAAATCATAAGGAATGATTTAATAAAGTGTTATGGAGATTTGTGAGATAGTTATGTATTAAAATTCATTCAATTGAACATACAACTATTTTTATATTATCAATATAGACAACCTTCAGTCTACATTTCTTTCAGTAATGTAAAATGTACTTAGCAATCATGTAATTTCCGGAAAAATCATTGGTGATAATGTTAAAATGTGAGGGTTACAAGTGTATCAATTCAACTATTAATATTTTCTTAATCTTGTATTTTTTGCAGTTCCACATACAGAAATGTTATGTCCTTATAAAAATCCTGATGGACTTGAAATATTAGAAAATTTCATATCCGAGGAGGAAGAAAAGAAATTTATTGAACTATTCGATTGGACAGATGAGTCTAATCTCAAGAACCGTCAAGTGAAACATTATGGATATGAATTTCGATACGGTAACAATGATGTTGACCTTGGGTCTCCATTAGATGAAAAAATACCAGAGCAATGCGACATATTATGGAAGAGGCTAAAAGAACTTGGCGTTGACTTTGAAATCCCAGATCAGTTGACAGTCAATAAATATAAACCTGGGCAAGGTAATTCTCAATGATTTTTTTTAATATTAGCATATGACATTGGTCCCAGTTAAGTTTCATTATTTTTTGAAGTTAAGTGTTGTAGTTATGTAGAATATTCAGTAATCGTGAAACAGGTTTGTTTACCACTATCACATATTTACAGCAATGTTCAATCACCAATCATTAAGCAGTAAAATGTTCTGTACAGCCTATTTACTCCCTTTAAAGTGTTAATTGTTGAGTTTCTTAGAATATACAAGCAAGTTATTTATTGCTCATCTACGATGATTCTGGTAGGCAGAATCTTTATTACATCATGTCATTATCTTCTTCGTCATCATTATTATGACATTAATATACTGGGCTTTTAAATCAGCCAAGGCTAAAAAGTATGATACACTCAGCCAGAAGTGAATGTTGGCATACTTCACATAGAAAACACGCAGAACAGAACAGAACAGAAAATTATGCAGGCGTGGGTTTCATCATATGTACTCCCTCACCATCATTGTGACAGAATTTTGTCGTTAACTCCTCTGATGTACCCTATTTTGCAGGTATACCATCCCATGTTGACAAACACAGTCCATTTGGCAACACTATCCTGTCTCTATCATTGGGTTCTTCAGTGTTAATGGACTGGAGGCACTACAGCGGTAATTATGTACCAGTTGTGCTACGTGCAAGGTCGCTGCTCATCATGCAGGGTGAAGCTAGGTAAACTTTTCTATTTTCTTCAAAACTTTGATTGAAATTGATACTGGAAATTAGTTACCTATGATCAACACATATTAAATGTATGGATGATATTTGTGTACAATATTTAAATCCGTTATAAATATTAGATTAGCCCTATTCTACGCTAGCTTTTTCACTACTTATAGATACGACTGGCAACACGGCATCCAGCCACGTACGTGGGATCCTATCATTCAAACAAGAATTGAATCAGAACCAGTAAGAGTTGTAACACATGAAACAGTTCAAAGAGGATATCGGATTTCCTTAACGTTTAGAAAAACTAGATCGGGTCCCTGTGGTTGTGCGTATAGGGTGCTATGTGATAGCACTGAGAACACAAACAGTATTGATGATGTCGCGTTCCACTTGGAGGAGCTGCACGTTCACCAGGTGAGTTGTAGCTTCTTCGGTAAATTGGTTGGAACTACCTCATATTAATGAATGAGATACATATTAGTTGTTAACACTCGGCGGTCTTATGACCCCTTACAAATTTTGTCCACTCATTACAGTTATAAGATTGCGTAAGATGTGCTACCTTATGCATGCTCAAATAGATAAAATTAAAGGTGTTTCTGAGTTTTGCTATAATGTGTCAATAGTCATTACACGTAAAGGCTAAGGTTTATTGAAATGATTTTGCATTATAAGAGGAGACAAGTGTCTAGCAGTGTAGCAATATAAGGGTTGAAATAGAGCACATATAAAGTGTTAAATGCGGAAGGCAGCAAATATTGTGTAGGTGTATGAACAAATCGCAGGTCACTTCAGCAAGACGCGCCATAAGCCGTGGCCTAAAGTGGTGGAGTTCCTCCAGGGCACAGCTCCAGGCTCCGTACTGTTAGACTTAGGAGCCGGCAATGGGAAGAATATATTACGACGAGGAGATATATTGCAGGTGAGTTGTAACTTTGCCACAACCACAACTGTAATAGGTCAATGTTGTACATTATCAATTTAAATATGCAATAAATGCACAGACCTTTGATTTGCATTTTAATTTTGTTTTAAATTCAACTTGTTTAAATATAATTTACTTTCGTTCATGTGAATTAATGTTGGTAATGCTATGAACGCTGTTAGAAATAAGGATTTCTACTGTAAATAATCTTTTATTACTTCGATTGTAGATAGCAGGTGAATACTGTAGCGGACTTTTAGTAGAATGCAAGAATTACATACATAATGTACCAGCGGCGGATTGTGTTCGACTGGATTTGTTAAATGCCGGCCTGAAGGATGGCTGCGCTGACGTCATAATATGCATCGCTGTCATACACCACTTCAGTAGTGCAGTAAGTGGCTTCTAAAAGTAGGTACAACTAAAATATATCCTTAATTGTACTGTAACTTATGTCGGGCACGACCGCGTTCATATAAACTTCGTTGCTTATTTCCGTGCCGAGAATATTTTTAGTAGCTTTAGAAAACACATTTGAGCTTCACTGGGTAACGTGGACGTAACTTGTAAGATATGTGAAAAGTTATTTTTCTTTTTAAAGGCAAGAAGAAAGGAAGCAGTTTCCACTGTGGCTAGACTACTGCGTCCGGGCGGCCGTGCTTTGATGACGGTCTGGGCGAAAGACCAGACGAAAGCGAACTATCTATGTAGAGGTAAAGAGGGGGGTGCGACCGTACACTCTACGGTCGGAGGTCTTAACCTGCCCGTGCATGAAAATAGAACACGGTTCGAACATAACGACTTGCTTGTGCCTTGGAAGCTGCGGACGAAGCGAGGCGATACGCCGTCGAACCAATCGGAGAATACTCTTCTAAGATACTATCATGTCTTCGAAAAAGGGGAATTGGAGATGCTCTGTGACATGCCAGATTTGACAGTGGAAAATAGCTTTTACGAAGAAGGAAATTGGTGTGTAATTTGTAAAAAAAATAAAGTTTAAACAATAGATTTGTACTATATTTTTGATATATAAAATCGTTTATAACATACAAAGGTATTTAAATGCTGTACAGTCAAATTAGCGATAATATAACAGTAACATACAAGTGGCAGCGGATAAATCGACCATCCACCTGCAGCAGTACAGAAATAGGAAAAGAGGTAATTAAAAATAAAGTTATCCTAAAATTTAGTCCAACATAATTAATGTATACAACATAAATTTATTAATTACAAAACATTTAATAGCAGTTTATAACTGAATTCAACGATATTAACAAAAAAGAAAAAAGAAAACACTTGAACTCGTAAACAATAAAAATATGTAGGTACCTACTTGTACATAACAAATAACACATATCCCTTAGTCAGCAGATACTTTTAGTTTTGTAACACTACGAGTGCAATATAACAAGGAATTAAATAATATTCGAGATTTTTTAGTCGCGCACGTGCGAACCGGCTCACGAGGTCACCACTACACACTTCACTAAACACTAGGCATAATCTGTCAACGTCCGCTATTTATATTCATACGTCACATCGAACACGACTAAATTAAGACTTCATCAAAGCTAGCTGCAGTAACGGTATGACGGATATGGTGGACAGATCCGCGAGCACCGCGTCCACATTCTGCAAGGTGTTCACTTGGAATATATTCTCCTTCCTGAAGCTCAGTATCGCTAGCGCGAGAAGGGGCAGAATCTCGAGACAGTCGTAGCCTAAAATTGCATCCCACAGAAGCAGTAGCTGGTCGGGTGGCAGGTGGCCGCTGAACGCTCGCATTAGCCATTTGAACACCACACGAATGCTGAAATGAGAACGAGTACCTACATATGAGCGCTCAATGTAATGTATTTCCCGCTTACATATAAGCATTGATGTGTTATTTTTTACAGCAATGTATTCATACCATGTGCGGTCCCAAACCTAATTGAATAATTGTGAAAATTATTCACTTTCGATTACTTACTTTCTGTATTATATATTACACATTAATAAGGAAGGGTAACTCACGGATTTATATTAATATTTCTAAAATGTATCCACAATAGCGGTTCGTTCGCCTCCAAAAGCCTTTCGTACAGGAGACATAAGGAGACTATTCCCTGAAAAGAAAATGTGCCTAGTGAATTTCATCAAACATTGAAGATATCTATGGTTGGGATAAACAGAACAGCCCGGGGCGATAGACGGTTATGCTGGAATCCAACCGGCTAAAATCCCACGGTGCTCCTCGCAGCGCTCGTTTGTCGGGGCCACAGCGTCGGTCTCGCTACGATACCGATCTACCGGTCAACGGTACGGTGCCGATACCGTCTCAGCGATAGGATTAAGCTGGAGTTCCTCCATCCCGTTTACACTAAGGGACGCACGGGAACATCGCTCACGCCACAGAGGTGGCATTTAGACTTCAATTAGGGGGGTTGGAGGTTATGAATCGTTTCTGTACTCTGACAATCGAGCTGCACTTCCATATACGTACAATACAATACAATACAATACAATACGTAAATATATAATTTAGGGAATGGATATCCCGTGCAGAACACAAAATTTAAATATACCGCCAATATTTTTTCTCTATGCTAAACGCGGTCTGATCCCCCTAAGATCCCATGTTATATACGCCCATGCTTTTTCTGTTGCTTTATTATGTAACTCTACCTGTGGATGAGTAGAGATGTAATGCAGTCGATGCCAGTACCGGATATAGAACGCTCTGAACATAAAGTACAGTTCTACCGGATCATCGTACAGATAACAGAACGGAGTCGCTGTAAGGAAACAAACAATCATTGTTAGTTTTACTAGTGATACATATTAACGAGAATAGTATCTACCAGGAATGTTATGGATATGTAATTTCGGATCTGGATACGGATATGAATATAGGAGTAAAATTATATCGATTTCGGATACGGATACGGATATTTAATTATTTCGGATAATCCGTTACTTTCGGATAGTTTCGGTTACGGATATTAGA